>JAECWX010000749.1:0-140000 GCA_018151165.1 Drosophila arawakana | reverse complement strand
TTCCCCCCCTTGTTGATCATGTTACTACCGACGTCGATCAGGTAATTCTTGCCTCGGCAGTTGTTAAAGTTCGAGACAGTTTCGGTCAGAATCGAAACGCTGTTGGATTCTGGATCACAAGTGAACATCATGACGGAAGACCTCGATCAAGCCTTGCACCTTCAACGAAAAAAAGAAAGGCTTGACCGTAAAGTCGGTTGGACAGTCCAGTTTGACTGCAACAAGCAAAGTAGCCACTGTAGTTTCATCTCGTGTCAGGATCCAGGCATCAGTTCAGCGCCGAGTTTTGGATGCTGAAATCAATTTGTAGCAGGCAGGGGACTTTTCTAAATAAATATGTGGAAGATCCCAGCAAATGTCGAACTGGCTGATCCTGATTTCCACAAACCCCAGCAAATAGACATGCTTCTGGGAGCCGACTTCGACATGCTCTGTACTGGGAAGATTAGATTAAAGAATAGTGGTCCGTTGCGACAAAGGACGTTGTTTGGTTGGGTGGTAACAGGGCGGTGCAAGAAAATGTTTGACAATAGCCCAATATGTTGCTCAGTGATGCAACATGGACAACATGTTCGGTTTGAAGATAGTGTAGATCGACACTGTGAGGTTGAAGCTGTCCCGGAAAAAAGTGTTTCAGCAAATTATTCTACGGAGCACATCGTTTGTTTGCAAACAAAGCTTTCAGGACAGCGTTCGTTGGCACTTTGGTGTCAACTTGACTGTCATGACCGTTCCAAAAGTGCTGAGATCGTCAAAAACTGCCAAGAAACATATACTTTCCAAGAATTTGGAAGTTCATAGTATATATTTCAGTTTCATTAACAGGTATCTTGAATTTAGTCAAATGGGTTTCATAGATACAGAATTTCCACCAGGACCACATTGCATCCTTTCACACTAGTGCGTTCTGAGACGTGATAGCAGTTTCAGCAAACTTCGAGTAGTAGTGGATGCGTCCCGTAAGAAAACGTCGTCACACTATCTGCAGGATCTAATTCATTCTGTAGGTTCCGTCTGAACCGACCTGCCCTCACGGCAGATATCATTACGGGCGAATTGCAATTGGCAAATTGGTTTTCAAACCATTCTAAAGTATTCGAAGAAGGAGGAAATGAGAAACTTTGTATTTCCAATGATGTCGATTCGACAAGATCGCTTGGCATGAGGTGGACACCAAGGCTGGATACTTTTCGGTATCACTTGGTTGGTAGCTTCACCAAATTAAATCCCACCAAGCAAAAAGCGTTGTTCGAAACTTTCGGGTATAGGCTAGCCGAATATAGAATATAGATATTTTCCCTTCATTATTTTCCCCTTCACATTTGTAGCCGATGGAGTTGCAGGCCTCCAAGAGATGGCCAATAATGTATCTTGGAGACATGGACTGACATCATCAAATCCATCCGATTTGTCGTCAAGAGGGTTTGGCGTTCAAAAACTCGATGTTTGTTTGTCGTTGTTGCAAAGTCTAAAGGGTTAAAAGAAAACTCATTACTCGATTTCTTAGTTACGTCCGCAAGTTTGCAACCGCTGACTATAGACAACCGAAAGTGATGACAAAAATTATTTAGAATAAGGAAAACAATGAGTCGTTAGTTAAGCATAAAAAAATAAAAAGTATTAGCCTATGATATAAATATGTATCTAATGGAGTAGCCTAGAATGTACGCATAAAATCTCTTATACTTAAGCTAGCATGTATGTTCGATTTGTATTCGGCAGTGCAGCGGTCATGAGCGGGCAATCAGTTCGTATTTTCGTTTCGCAATAACCACACACACGCTGCCAAGCCTTTCCGCCATTGCCTGTCCAACAATAAATTGTAACGTTTAAGAACTTAGAATTTGTTTTAATTTAAAGTTAGTGTTCGATTTTTCAGTACCGGCGACATCTTGTTTTATACTATCAGCTGTTTGAACAACGCCTTTTGTCTTTTTAAAACTTGATTGTTCTTAAATGATTCGTTCAGTTAACTTAGATGCAATTACACTTTTGTTGGCTATCTAAAAGTGCCAAATGAAACTTACTAAAAACTTCTAGCTGCAAAAAGTGACGAATGTCGTCTCGAAGATGCACGATTGCTGATATGGTATAACTTTAAAAGGTGCGAAAATTATTCAAATACTTTCGGGCTCTTATCGTGGAATGGGACTTCAGAAGAGTTACACCATCTGCATTAAAAATAACACCTCTTTGCGAATGATACTCTAGCAAGCGTTCATGATAAGGTTTGAACGAGAAGTCAACACATGTGGTGAAGATATACATATTTCAGGTGAAAGAATAGAAAAATCCGGTGAAAGAAAAGATTTGGCTAAGTCCAAGGCTATTTTCCGCTTTCGCCTTGCACTTAGTACAGTTCGTCTTTTAGGTATTTAACAGTCTACAACCGTAACAAAATACTCATCGAGACTTAAGACAATCTTGATAAGCGTGTCCTACAACGTCACAATTCCAACATTTCAATTTTGACTTTATTTGCAAAGCGCAAATATCGTGTTCGTTTGCAGGATCTGGTTCTACAGAATCCTGCCACTCGGTGACCTGATGGACGATGTTTAGTCTGTGAAATACGAAAGAAATCCTCATGTCGATGAAATTAATTTCGCAAAATTGCTAATGTTGGATTCTCTACATGAATAATGCAGATTATGTCTAACATATAAGATAATGTTACGTTCGCTCATTGGTTCTCAAAGAGAATCTGCAATTTCAACCATAGCATCTAGAAAGTCGTCAAAGAATTCTTTATTCCATTGCTTACGGTGCCTAATTTCCTGCTTTATATCTCGATCAGTAAGTTGATCTTTGTATCGCTGGCGCAACTTTTTGCATAAATCATCTTAATTTCCGTGAGCTACGGTTTTATGAACTCTCCAAAAAAAAGATAACGCTGATCCAGAAAAAAGTAAATTCGCAAACTGATATAACAAATCAAAATTGTTGTTAAAATATTGCGGTGTAGGGCAATTAACTCGATATATAAAATCTGCTATCGGCAAATCATTAGGTGAACCTGAAAACTTCCAGTTAGATATAATGTTTGAAACTCGATCAGGTCGAATATTAGCAGAATCGTTGCTGATCCGATCTATTGAAAGACGACATTGACCATTCTCATTGCGTGCTACCGATACTCTTGTAGGTATCTCATTTCCTATTCAAGCTGTGAGTCTATCATCAATTTAAATCACGTAGCGCAGAAGTGTTTTGGTCAGAGTCGGCCGCATAAATCTCCGTTCTGTGACTCGCTAACGAACTAGCTAACAAGCGTGGAATTCGGTCTTCAGGATTATCGGAACCACTTCTACCCGAGTCACTTATGTGTTGGTCATAAGTTTTTTGAAGGCTGTTTTGGAAACTTCGTTATTGTGCTATGGTTGTTAGACGAGCTCTGGGAATAGGTCCTGTAGGATTATTTTTTGATGCACCTAGGGGATTGCTCATCGTTTGTCCAGTATTTAGCTTACTTGAGCTAGATGAATTTCCCGACATTTGAGCGCGAGTGCATGGCTGTTTACATGTTGGACATATGGTATTATTGCCTAACCATATAGAGAGACACGATGTGTGAAACTTATGTTTGCCCAAAGTCTCCGTATAAACTATCTCTGAACTACATACATACAGACTGCCGGCAATTCCTAACTAATCAAGCATACTTTCAAAGCTTATGGGAGCTGGGAAAGGTCAAATGGGAAGTTTTGGAGGTATCGAAAATTAATGCTACTTTTTCTGGGTTTTCCGGACCCGTGTCGACTTGAGCTCAGGGAAAATGGGGTGGGTACTTTGCCACCTAGTAAGCTGCTGTGCCACATAACTGAAATTTGCAGACAGAGTTGAACAAGGAAAATATGATAACCATAAAATCAACGGCCAAAATGACAATCTTTGGAGAAGAACTGTTATGTTGATGTTCTTCTTCTTTACCCTCCGAACCTGTAGATTTCAAGGCTTAGGGTTGCTGTGTGTGTCGGTTTTGATTGTTGTTGTTGGATTTCCCCTGGAGCTGTTGACCGTATTGGAATTCTGTATTTGAACAGCCAGAATACCCAGAATTGAGCCCAAAAGCGACTCTTCTGTTGATCATGTAACAGTGCCCAAACGAGTCAGTGCAGGAGAATATGCAAGCATACAAGCTGCACAATACACAGTTGAAAGTACATAGAAAAGTACTGCTCCATTTATTGCACATTATATATGTGATTTATTGAAAAGCTATTAGATGCAAAACACACAAATGTAATTAAATTATAAATATATAAATTATTAAATAAATAAAACAAACAATTAATAAGTGGTGCAAATAAACATATTTATATATGCATATTAACATTCGCCGTTCCTCTTTAATTTCGCTATTCGCCAATATCTACACATGTTCAGTGGAGGATTTTTTGACCTTTGTTCTTTGCACATAATTAGACCACGTACTCTAAAAAATAGTGTAAGGGGTCTATTAGGTTTGTCAGAAGCGAAATGTGCGTAACAGGCAGAAGGAGGCGTGGCCGACCGCATAAAGTATATATATTCTTGATCAGCATCAACAGCCGAGTCGATATAGCAATGTCCTTCTGTCCGTCTGTCTGTCCGTCCGTATGAACACCTGGATCTTTTAAACTACAAAAGCTAGAGCCACCAAATTTATAATGCAAGTCCGTTATTAACCAAGGCAGGTTAAGTTTATTTCAAATTTTTGCCACGCCCCTTACCGCCCCCCGCAATGAGCAAAAAACCAGACACACCTCGAAAAAAATGTAGTTTTAGGCCAATAACTCAGTAACTATGGCACTTAGGAACACTATTTCTGGTAAACAGGTTGCTAGAGAGATCCTTAATGCAATGCCATTAAAAATTTTGAGCTGCCACGCCCCCTTTTCTCCTGAGAGGTAACCAAACGTTTTCACTTTAATGCCATGTTTAAGGCATTTATTCATATAGTAGGGTGTTGTAATTCAACATAAGTATAGAGACATATAAAATCAACTCATTCTGAAAGTGCCATCATCATACTACTTTTAACAAAAGAGTTACTGCGTTACAAAGTTTGTTATTTAACTGCAATATCACTTACGCGCGAGAGCGAGACAGAAACATACAAACACATGTTCGAACGTTTTCGATGCTTGTGTGGCGACAGCGCTGCCGGCAGACGCTGTGGCGACAGCGCTGCCGGCAGACGCTGGCCGCGCCGAATACACACATATATGCATACATATAATTTCAAACGAATGTGTGTTTGTATGAATAATATGTAAATGCTGATATTCGGGGAGAATTCTTGAAAGTGGCGCGTGGTGCAACTGATAGAGTTTGTCTGAGGTTGTAGGTTCGAATGCTGGCAATGCGAATTGTTAAATTATTTTTTTTTTAAATTTCAATTCAAATTGAATACAAATGAGAGTACGGGGTCTTTTATAGTCGTCTCGGTCGACTGTAGCCTTTCTTACTTGTTTCTCTTTTTTTCTGGTGACTTAATTTGACGTTCAATGTATCTCCTTTTAGGAGTTGGCTCAATCATACCTATATCATCATCGATTTCAGAGAATGCCCGCTTAGGGTTATCGTCTTGATTTTGAGAATCAGCAAATAAGTATTCCTTAGAATTATTTGGTATTTCGTCTGTATGTTTTTTTGTAATGTTCATACTCTTGTCTGCTTTAACATTTATATTTTTCATAAACTCTTTGTTTTCAGTCTTTACTTCTCTTTTTGAACTGGTAGGCAACTCTTCAAATGTCTGTGTTGAACTGCTTGATGATAAAACATTTAACTGATTTTTGTTATCAGAATATGTAACTCGTTTTTTTCTTTTGTGCAGAAAGTTGTTTAGTTCTTGACGAATTTTAATCCATTTATCGAAATCACTTAGTCTACCATTACATATTATTGGTAAAAACTTTTGGTTAATCAAATCTTCACGTCTATTATTTGATATTAACTTTTGATATTCGTTTGGTTGCATTAAAATAACTTTAATTAAATTACTTTTAGAGTTATGCATTTTTTAATATTTTTCCAAATACTCCGGCCAATAATGATGAAATTAGAATTGGAAGAAATCCACCTTTTTGAACAAGAACTTTCCTCGTTGATTTTATGGTGCGCTTTGACGATGAAATTTTACGCAGTACATTTTTATGCCCTTTAAGTAGTGTAAGCTGTTTCCTTGTTAGTTGATGATTGCCTTGTAAGGTATTTAATACAATCTCAATTACTGACTTAACCAGATCATCATCACTATTGCTTATAATAGCTTTTCGTAACTTGGTACTAGCTCTTTTCAGATCCAAAGTTTTGGCCTCCTCATATTGTTCACGAGTTTAAACAGAAGATTAGAACTTGTGCAACTCCTATCTCCTTTCCGACTAGTGGTCCATCTCAATCGCCCCCAGCAATAGTCTCAAAAAACTAGACTCTGACCAACTTTTCATTCTATATCAGAATGTAAGGGGTTTGGGGTCTAAATTAAAACAATTACATAAGAATAGTTTCTCTTTTGATTCTGACATTGTTGCATTTTCAGAGACTTGGCTTAACTCTAGTATAGCTGATAATGAAATAATGTCATCAAAATATAATATATTTAGACGCGATCGTCCTAATCGACGTGGTGGTGGAGTCCTTATTTCAGTGAAATCCAGCCTTAATGCTGAAATAATAGATGTTTCACCACTAGATGAAATTGAAATTGTTGCCGTTAAGGTTTCTTTTTCGTCATTTGCGCTTTATGTAACTTGTCCCTATATTCCTTCATCGTCTGAAATGTCGATTTATTTGCAACATTTCAATTTCATTAAAGAAACATATAGTCATATTCGTGATCGACAAGTTTAATTACATACCCACAGCTAATAATGACTTTTTAGATAGTTTGATTGATCTTCCATTTTTTCAAGTCAATCATATATCTAATCGTTTAAACTGAATGCAAGTTGATGTCATCTTCGTAAATGATTCATCCAGTGCCGTTGTCACTAGATCTTTTAGTTGTACCTGAAGACTCTTTTCATCCTACTCTTGAAATATCCTTGTCTATTCCTAACTTAACCCATTTGGCTCCTTCTTTCTCTTCCAAGCCGCGCCGTTGCTTCAGCAAAGGAAATTATTCTTTGCTAATCCAATTGATTCTTGCTACTGACTGGTCTATACTATACAGCACGCATGATATTAACATAGCTGTCAAGTATTTTTACAACATTTTCAACTCAATCTTTGATGTCTGCATTCCATTTTGTGTTGTAACGTCCGTTTCAGGTAAACCACCTTGGTTTTCAACAAGACTATCCAACTTAGTTTAGACTTTTAAATTATTGTAAATAAAAAGGTGCCTTTACGCTTCTCAATGCTATGAAAGTTATCTTGTTCGCTGCAAGAATCAATTTGCGCGTGATATATAAACGTAAATATAGTACCTTACCCTATTCTTTCATGGAAAGAATCTTACATTATCCCACTGCATAAAAAAGGATGTAAGTCGGATATATCCAACTACAGGGGAATTGCGAAGTTGTCCGCAATCCCTAAGCTCTTCGAAAAGATAATTACTTCGACGTTGCAACATCTCTGCAAGTCAATTATCTCCCCTGCCCAACACGGATTCGTTAAGAGTCGGTCGACTTCGACCAATCTATTGGAATTTACCTCTTTTATAAATGAGGCATTCCTTAATAGAATGCAAACTGATGTCATTTATACTGACTTTAGTAAAGCATTTGACTCTGTGAATCATAATGTCCTTTTACACAAACTCAGTATTTTAGGCTTCCCACCTTCCATTCTTCTATGGATATCTTCATATCTAACAGGTAGGACCCAAATGGTTATGCTTAGATCAGCCATCTCTAAATCTGTTTTTGTTACTTCTGGAGTTCCCCAGGGTAGTCACCTAGGACCTTTACTCTTTAATCTTTTTATAAACGACCTTCCCTGTTCGCTATCCTACTGTCGCATACTTATGTATGCAGATGATGTGAAATTATTATTATCTTATAAGAACCCTTCGGATCATGCGTTATTGCAAGAGGATTTAAACACAATGCATAACTGGTGCATAACAAATCACTTGCACCTCAATTTCTCTAAATGCCTTTTTATGACTTTTAACAGGGTTACTCCTTACATAGCCAATTACTATATTGACAACGTACCCTTAAAACGCATACTATTAGTTGAAGATCTTGGTGTTCTCTTTGATAATAAATTAAGTTTCACACATCATATCTCCACAATTGTTAATAAAGCCAAGGGCACTCTTGGATTTATTAAACACTGGTCTAAGGAATTTAATGATCCCTTCGTCACTAAACTTCTTTATACATCCCTTGTCCGGCCCATTCTTGAATATTGTTCATGTGTCTGGTCTCCCCAACAGGCACATACTCAAGATTTAATTGAGTCGGTGCAAAAGCAGTTTTTACTCTTTGCACTTCGCGGACTCAATTGGGACCCTAACCTTCGTCTTCCATCCTACACCAACAGGCTCTTACTCCTCGATCTTCCGTCCCTTATTAATCGCAGGAGAGTTCTTGGAGTCATTTTTCTTCATAAACTTATAACTGGTGATATCTGCTCCCCATCCCTCTTAGAACGTCTAAATTTTAACATTCCAGCCAGGGCAACCAGGTACTACATCCCTTTATTTCTTCCTACATGCACTACTGACTACGCTTTGCACAATCGTTTTCGGGTACTATGCGCTAATTATAATCATTACTATAGATTAATTGATACATCTCTTTCTCTTTTACAACTTAAAGCTTCACTTTTCAGCCAACTCCGTTAAATCTCTGATTTCCATGGGCAGTATGTTTGGAATCCCTGCCATTCATGCGTCCCTTTAAATCAGAGATCTTTCGTGTTAGTTTTGGCACACATTTTTATTGATCTGGTTGGGTTTTTCTGGGTTTTCCCAATCCTCGCAACATATGTTGGATCAATTTCAATACTTTTTATCCCCAGATTAACTATTAACTATTAACTATTAATTAATTTATCAATCTAAACTATTAAATTTTTTTTTTTTTTTTTAAGCCTTTTCAGTTTAAAATAAAATTTTTTTCTTTTTATATTTTTACCTTGTAAAAATTATTAATATTAATTTTAATTATATTTATAAACTTATTTTTGCTTAATACTCGCGACTGTTCTTAGTCTGCGTTAATAAATAAATAAATAAATAAAAAAAATTGAGTATGGCCAGAATCCCATGCATGGAGGATACGCTTCTTATAGGATCCATCTACTTGGCGATGCCACTGCCAACATCTGAACTGCCACCATATGGAGATGGCAGCCATCTGTCAGCAGGGTGTCGTCCCACGCCGCAGTCATTAATTTGTTTATGTTTGGTAAAACAGTTTTGGTATGGCCAGAATCCGCAGGATGCGGAGCAGCATCTGGAAGGATGCTACTTATTAGCTGCATCGGTTCCACCACCAGAGTTGCCACCGTATGGAGATGGCAGCCATCCGTCAGTGAAGTGCTGTCCCACGCCGCTGTCAAATTTTTGGCCATGGAGAAATGGTATGGCCAGAATCCACAAGATGCGGACTTCTGGACATTAAATGTGTGGAACACCTTCTTCAAGGATGCCACTAATGGGCCAGAGGAATCCGCCTGCCAGGGTTGCCACCATGGGTGTATGGCAGCCCCCTGTCAACAGAGTTGTCTCCCACGCCGCAGTCGCATTGTTTTACCCAGAGATTGGGTATGGACAGATTGGTCAGGATGCGTGCCTCTGGTCAACCATTGGTAGCGGACGCTTCTCCAGGGTTGCAATGTGTTCGCCAAGGCAGTTAGCACACTTTGCGGGTGTGTTTCTTGCTTTGGTGCACTCCGTACTTAGATGCGCTCCTGCGCATTTAAGACAAACGTACTGGCGTCGACAGTAGTTTTTGGAATGTCCAAATGCCTGACATCTGTGGCATTGGACTGGGTCCATACTACGTTTGAATCTTTCTATGGAGACGCATTGGCTACCAAGTTTGTCAAGTTGGAGTATCACGTCATAAATGTCGCTGTCTGTAATTGCCTCAAGCTCTACCTCAAAGAGGTTCATTGGCGTACCAGTAAATCTGTGTTTCATCACTCTGACGAATCGTGTGGTGAATCCCAAGCTGGTCAGCTCATCACGGATCCAGTCACATGACGTCGTGTGATGTAAGTGGCGTATTAGAATACGGAAGCCACGATCTTTACGCATTTGATGCGTATGCAGCTCCGTATTGGTTTTCATGAGATCGTCAGAGTTTATTTTGTATTTCGCCATGTCATTACATTGCAGTCGAACAGTGCCATTCGACATGCATTTAGTTGAGAAGCCATTTTCTTTAATTTTATTCAAATTATAAAGCAGCGGCTGAATCTCATTGACTTTGTTTAAGAAAATCATTGGAATTTTTACATATTTTACATATGGGTCATATCTGTTGTTGGATTGTAAAGACGGGGGCAAGTTGTTCTCTATACTATCCATTAATTTTGATAGCATTGCATCCGAGGATATAAGGCCGAAAGAGGATGGCTTTCGTTTCGGCTGGTATTATTTTTTGTATTTATTTTTCTTTTGTTATTTGAATTAATGTGTATAGAGTTAATAGATGAAGTGCTTGATCGCTCACCCACATTCATTGTACTTCCTGTAGTTATTGCTGCTGCTGCTTGAGCATCAGTAATGGCTACTGCTGCTGTTGGTGTTGTTGGAGCAGCGGTAATTTGTTCACCAATATCGCTTTGAGACGGCGTCGGTAATGGCGTCGATCTCGTTTTGCGTATCGTCCTTTTCGTATTCGCTGTTGTTGTTGCTGCTGTTGTTGGTGTAGCTGTAGTTGCTGCTGCTCTTCCAACTGTTGTTGCTCCCAGAGAGTGACGCTCTCTTGGCGCCAAAATTTTGGATTTTGGCGGCATTTTTGGCGGCACATTTACAATTTTTGGTGGGATTTTTAGCGCGATTTTTAGCGGGATTTTTGGCGGTTTTTCGGGCGAGATTATGGGAGTCACAAATTGTTGTCGATGCTCCCATAATCCCCCTTCACAGAGTTCATTTTCTTTATATTGCACATTAAGTTTAATTTTCTTGCCCATTGTTACAGTTTTAGAGTCACTTGTAACGAATTATTGGCTTAGGTCAAGAATTTTTTTTGTTTTATATGTTCGCTTATTCTGCTTGCTCACTTGTTCGTTTTACTTATTGCACAGTTTTAGAGTCACTGGACATGGGCCCTTTTGGGGGTTGAGCACTCATATACACTTGTATGTATGTGTGTGTATATGAGTGTGTCGTCAAGATTAATTTAATTCACTTTTTAATTGTCTTTTAATTTATTTGCGTCAAAAGTTTAAACATTAATACACACATATGGGGACATGCATTATCACATATACACTTAACACTGAACAATTAAGTGGGGCAATGCAAAGTATTTAATTTAATTTAATTTAATTAAATGTGTGTGTGGATACCACTGTAATTTTTTTTTGTTTAATTGCACCCGTAATTTTAATTTTATTTGCATTAGTTTAAATAATGTTTCGTTAATTGTGAGAGCGTTCAAGTTTAACAGGAGTTTAACATGAGTTTGTGTGTGCGTTTGTTTCACTTGTCTGGTTTTGCTTTTTGGTTTTTTGGTTTTGCTTTTTGGAGTTAGCGGGATTACAGTTTGAAAATCCATTTCCACAAATTGGACTTTGCACGCAGATTTTCAATTATTAAACTATATATTTTTAATAATTAATTGGCATTAATAAATTTAAATTTATTAATTATTTTTCACTTTTTGCAGTTTTTTGTTGTTGGCGGCGTTTAATTGAATTGTTCACAGGAATTGAATTATTTCTCTTTTTGTTAAAATAATAACTCCGTATTTTTTCGCATAATTTTATAAAATTTTTATTTGCATATGTGAGCGTCTGGCAACTCTACCGACCAGAGCTCGTTCAGATGAACGATGAATCAGATGAACGATGAATCAAATGAACGAATCGGAACAACAGATGTTGAGCAACGGCAGTGAACACGCACGTACGCCGATCGTCAAGTTTCCTTTATTTTCCTTTTAATTTTGACTATTGAATAAATAATTAATGTAGTTTATTAAACGCCTACAAGCCTTCTAATTCGGGCATCTCTTTCAGTTCAGAAGTGAGATAAATAATAGATAAAAACATTAATTCGCCGACAATTGAAATTTCGACATGCATCAGACAATTTGCCAAAGTTGTGAAATTCGTGGAACGCTATATCCGTCCCTTTCTTTCGCACGTCAAGAGATACTCGCCGAAAAAATGTACAAGAGAACGAACGTATGGAATGGAGGAGCTTGAAAAATTAAAGATGATGAAATAAAATGCGCTTGGTGGATATATAAAACGTTTATCTTATATCCATTCAATCAACGAAACTCGATAAAACGCAATGATCAACGAATTACGAAGGATAGGTGATCTGAAGGTAGACGAGTTAAAGTACCTTCTTCGCCAACGACAATTATCTACAACTGGGTCACGAAGTCAGTTAATGCAACGCCTTATCGAACACGAGGAATCCGAAGATATCGAAATGCCGCTCAACGAAGATCACGCAACGGAATTGGCTGATCTTAAGGAAAGTGTTAACCAACTACGTGGGTTGTTAATGCAGGTATTAGAAGCACAAAACGTATCCAATGGGACCGCTCAGTCGAATGTCAGAAACGCCAGCGAGAGTGAACGTGAAACGTTTCCGTCCCCCAACCCGTCATCAAACTCAAGCATCGGCACACGCCAAGTGTCTGTGAAAGAAATAGCCGGAACATTGCCAGAATTCGATCCAACAAACGCTGAAGGGATCAATGTGGACCAATTTATTGATCGAGTCAATAAAGTTGTTGCAGCTTACCAATGGGAAGATAAGTATTTGTTGATCGCCATCAATTCCTGTCTTAAAGGTGCTGCGAAAATGTGGCTTGATGCCTCACCTGTTCTGCACACAACGTGGAAAGATTTTTCTGATGCTTTACGCGATGAATTTGGATCGACTCCAGATGAAGCAGAGAAACATTATGCCATGGCCGCTGCAGTACGTCGTCCGAAGGAAACCATAAGGGAATATTGCTTCCGAATGACAGCTTTAGGAAATCGATTTGGTATAAGCGAGGCAGCAATAATACGATATATACGAGCTGGCCTTAAACATCGAGAGTTTCAACAGTGCATTTCTGTGTTCACACCGTTCTACCGTTAAGGAGATGCGAGATGCAGCGGAGAACTTTTTCGCAAATCGTCAAGGATTACGTGATTCAAAGCCTGAATCAGAATGCAAGAAGGATGATGTAAAATCAAAACGAGACGATTCACTCAAAGTGGATATGAAAAAGCAAGTCAAATGTTATAACTGCGACGCTGTCGGGCACATTTCGATCAATTGCCCACATCCACAGAAACGCCAACGTTGCGCAGCCTGCAACAAAACTCACCCGACCGGAACGAATTGTAAACCAAACGATGTCAATACTCGTCGCCTCGGAGCAGCTAATCGAGATGATTGTTTTAGCAAAGTGATTGAGATCAATTCGATTCGATACAATGCTTTCATTGATACTGGGAGTCAGTGCAGTATGGTGCGCCAGTCTGTTGCTAAAAGGATCAACGTTGAACGAAGCAAATGTCTAATGCAAATAAAAGGAATTTGTGGTGGAGTTCGTATCCTGAAAGAATCCATAATCTTAAATATTGTGATTGACAATGTATCCGTCCCTACTCAAGTTTATATCGTCGATGATGAGATCATAAACGAGGACATTCTTCTTGGTCAGGATGTGCTTGTAAATCCCAGCTTGCGTTTCACGCTGGACAACGGACGACTTGATTTTCAAAGCAAACGAGTGCAGCAGCAAACGAGTGAACAACGTATGGATAAATTCGAAAACCTTTTATGTAATCTCAGCACAGAAACTGATAAAGCTCAAATGTTAACGCTATTGGAGAAGTACGATGATGTTTTCGCTACGGGTTTGCAAGGAATAGGCAAGACAAATGTCGTTGAAGCTAAGATCGAACTGGAGGACAATAAAGTCGTTACTGATTCAGCATACCGCGTGAGTCAAAGCAAGATGTAGTGAATCGCATAGTAAACGAACTACTCGACCGGGATATTATCACCAAATCCACATCTAATTACGTTAGCCCAGTCGTACTCATAAAGAAAAAGAATGGAAGCGATCGCCTGTGTATCGATTATCGTCGACTTAACAAACTCATGAAAAAAGAAAATTTTCCAATTCCGAACATCGAAGAACGTCTTCAGGAAGCGAAGCAATATAAATACTTTTCGTCTCTAAACTTAAATAGCGGATACTACCAAATTGCTATGTCACCAGAAAGTCAAAAATATACAGCTTTCATTACGACTGAAGGCTTGTTTGAATTTAAACGAATGCCCTTCGGCTTGAAGAACGCTCCTGCTGTTTTTAATCGTCTAATGGCAGAAATTCAAGCGCGTGTCAATAAAAATGATATGTTACATTACATGGACGATATTCTAATCGGCAGTAATTCATTGAACGAAATGTACGAGAAGCTGAAACTAGTCCTGGAAGCGCTACGGTCGTGTGGAGTTACGCTGAACACAGATAAGTGTGAACTTTTTAAGGAAACAATATCATTCCTTGGTCACGAGTTACATTCTCTAGGCATTAGTCCAGGAGAAATAAAAGCAAATGCGATACGACTATTTCCACGACCAGCAAACGTTACCGATGTGCGTAGGTTCCTTGGCCTGAGTGGCTACTTCCGCAAATTTATTGCTGGATACGCAATAATCTCCGCACCCATCCGTCAATTGCTGCGAAAAGGCAACATCTTTAAATGGGAAACGTCACAGGACAGCGCATTCAACGAACTAAAACAAAAATTGTCGTCAAAACCAGTAATTGTTGGTTATCGCCTTAATGCCGAACATCAGCTTCATACGGACGCCAGTTCAATCGGACTTGCAGGTGTCCTCATGCAACGAGAAGATGACCAATGGAGGCCCGTTGGATATTTTAGCAGATCTACTACCGAACATGAGAAAAAGTTCCATAGCTACGAGCTTGAAGCGTTAGCTGTCGTCGAGTCATTGGAAAGATTTAAATACTACATCTACGGCAAGAAACTAAGTGTTGTCACCGATTGTAGTGCGCTTCGGACCACGATGGAAAAGCGAGAGTTAATTCCAAGGATTGCTAGATGGTGGTTAAGAGTTCAAGAGTTCGACATCGAAATATTACATCGAGCAGCTACACGGATGGAACACGTGGATGCCCTAAGTAGAGCACCAGTAGAAGACGCTCGTGAGTTGGACACAGCACATATGCAAATATCAAAGGCGTTAGTTGATGAGGCAGACTGGTTATTTGCTATACAACTGCAGGATGAAAGCATCAAGCAAATTGTTGCTGATATGAAAGTGAGTAAACCAAAGAACGTAGCTGATTATAAACTCGAAAACGGACGCTTGTTCAGACAGTACCATGACAAATTGCTGTGGGTCGTGCCAAAAGCTTTGCGATTTCATGTGATTCAACAATGTCACGACAAAGGAGGTCATATGAGCGTTGAAAAGACCATAAGTCGTATTTTACAGTTCTTCTGGTTCCCAAGAATGAGAAACTTTGTTAAAGGATACATTAAGTCTTGTATTGGTTGCGCTCTCAACAAAAAGCCAGGAGGCAAGCATGAAGGAAGTTACTATTTCGATGACGCTAAACCAATCCCGTTTGGAACCATACACATCGACCATTTGGGCCCGTTTCCAAAAAGTTCGAAACAGAATGAGCATATTTTGGTGATCGTTGATGCGTTTACTAAATTCACCATCGTCAGAGCCGTTAAGAGCACAGCGACCAAACATGTCATTGCCGTATTGTTAGAAATGACGAGCTATTTGGGTATGCCCGGACGAATTGTAACCGATCGAGGTACCGCATTTACTTCGAAGGACTTCAAGAAATTTTGCGACGACAACCGAATCAAGCATATTTTAAACGCTGTACGCACTCCGCGTGCCAATGGACACGTCGAACGAACCAATCGTATCATTTTGGGTATGTTGTTGCCTGAAACCGAACATGAACGCCGCTGGGACGAGAAAGTTCGACTAGTTCAATGGAGCATTAATACCATGGTCAACAAAACGACTGGCTGCACACCGTTCCAACTTCTTTATGGCTTCGAACCAAGGGATATCCTTCAAATAGAATTAATTCAAGTACTCCAGGATGATTGCCATCAGATTTTGACTAAGGCCGAACTACAAGATCTACGTAACACCTCTGCCGGACGAATAAACGATCAACGAGCTAAAGCCAAACTGCGTTTTGATGCAAAACATGCGAGACCAAAAGTATACAACGAGGGTGATCTTGTTCTAGCCGAAAATGAGCCTTATAGCACCGGTACGTCTCGTAAATTGGAGCCTCGTTATAAGGGACCGTTTGTAGTAACGCAAGTGCTACCAAAGGATCGATATGTGATTGAGGACTTGCCACAATCCCAACGCAAGCAGCGCCATTATAAATCTGTATTCTCTTCCGACAAACTGAAGCCCTGGTGTCAACTGCCGCCAGACGAATACGATGAACCGGATGACGACGATGAGAATGAATTGAATTCTCCATCACAACTTTCGAGCGAGGACGCCTCGAGTAGTCAGGACAGCCGACTGTGAGCGTCTGGCAACTCTACCGACCAGAGCTCGTTCAGATGAACGATGAATCAAATGAACGAATCGGAACAACAGATGTTGAGCAACGGCAGTGAACACGCACGTACGCCGATCGTCAAGTTTCCTTTATTTTCCTTTTAATTTTGACTATTGAATAAATAATTAATGTAGTTTATTAAACGCCTACAAGCCTTCTAGTCAGGATATATGTTGTATCTGTATGAATACAATGACTGATACGCAGTCATGCTATGTAACAGGATGCACCCACATTTTTCACAAGTTATGTATCGAAAATCGTGGAGCATTTCAGACAGATTGTCCTGTTTGTAATCGATTCTTAGAGCCTGAATTATTCAATGTAGTAGTAGGTAACTGCTCGCCTGCACGTTATGGCGAAACTATTTCTATAGTAGTTGCTCAAAGGCCGATAACCAGAAACTTGGGCAAATCGCTTGAGCAAGCCTCTACTATGCCTCTACTATTGGCTCGACAAGAGCCTGAGCATGCTAACGTGAATGACTCATTAACTGAGCCACTCGAAGTTAGCAATACTTCGAATCCTAGGGACGCTGGAATTCCACAAGCAGCTCCTAATAGAAGAAGAGGTCGTCCAGCACATCCTGCAAATCCTCGTAGAATCCGATTATGTCCGGATTCAAAACATGATCGAGCAGAGTATGTGTCGTATGCTTGCAAACATAAATATTCGTTCTGCCCCCAGTCCTGAAGCGGTTTCGGTTTCATTCGTTTGCCTACCCTCGGAAAACTGCAGATATTATGCAAAAGTGGAATCTAACGTTCAGTGGATCGGCAGAAAATGTGGGTGTAGAGGAGTTTGTTTATGCTTCGAATGCTTCTGTTCGCACGCAAAATGAGATTGCTGGCATACGTCAAGACGGTCCAAATGTTAAATGTTGGAACTGCGAAGAATTGGGACATTTTTGTGAAGACTGCCTTTCAGATCGTCGTATTTTCTGTTATGGTTGTGGTGCACCGCAAGTTTATAAGCCACAGTGTGATCATTGTCAACGTCGCGTAGCGGAAAACCGCCTGACGGGTGCGACCCACAAAACTCCGCTGCCCCCGAAAAAGAAATTTTAATTCAAATAAACACAAGCAGTAAGCCTTCTAATAACGACTGTTCAGTTAGTAAGCCAACTGTTGCAAAAATTTATAACTTTCCATCTTACGAGGAAAGATTTAAAACTTATTTTATAGCTAAAGAGAGATTTTTCTAACTACTCGCAACTTAAAGTAATATCATCCTCGGTTAGAGCTGCCGAAGGCAAGCCGCATGATGTTATAGGAGTGCTAAACGTTTTTATGTCATAATTCCCTCAATCAAGCAAAGGCTGATATTTGGGGTTGATTTTTGGTGAACGTTTTCACTAGCTCCGAATATCATAAACTCAGTAGAACCAGTGTCTGAGATAGACTCTCCTTCTGATCCAAATTCGTACCCTTTGACAGATCTTCAGAAATCTCAGTTGCAGGTCATGAAAAAACTGTTCCCGAATTGCTCTAACGGTCTCGGTCGAACAAGCATAATTCAACATCACATTGATGTAGGCGTAGCTAGACCTGTTAAACAAAGATATTATCCGGTGAGTCCTGCCGTAGAAAAACTCCTGTTTGCCGAAATGGACCGCATGTTGGACCTAGGAGTAATCGAGCAATCTGATAGCGCTTATAGCTCTCCAATGCGCTTAGTGGTAAAACCCAACGAAGTTCGTCTTTGATTGGATGCAAGCAAGCTCTACGAGGTAACAATTAAAGATGCTTACCCGCTTCCAAGCATCTACGGCATCTTTCCGCGATTGCCCAAGCCTGTGCTAATAACTAAATTAGACTTGAAGGATGCTTATTGGCAGATTGAGCTTACGGACGAATCCAGACACTTAACAGCCTTTACGGTCCCTGGAAGGCTCTTATATCAGTTCAAGGTAATGCCTTTCGGTTTGTATAATGCTCTCTCGACTATGTGTCGCTTGGTCGACAGCATAATCCCAGCTGACCTGCGCAATTGTGTCTTTGGGTATCTTGATGATCTATGCGTTGTTTCGGAAGAGTTTTCTACCCACATAGCTGCTCTGGTTCGTTTAGCAAAAGAATTCAGAAAGGCTTATCTTACCTTAAATATTGACAAAAGTCATTATTGTGTAACCAGCGTCAACTATCTAGGGTATGTTATTAGCAAAGATGGCATTCATTCTGATCCAGAAGAGCATTCTTAACTGGTTACCCCAAAAAATCTGAAACAAGTTGGTGGTTTTCTTGGAATCTGAGGATGGTACAGGCGATTCATTTCCAACTTTTCGGTTGTTACCTATCGTATTACAGAAGTTCTGTCCACTAAAAAACCGTTCTGTTGGACTGTAGCAGCACAAGAAGCTATGGAAAGGCTTAAGATTATTCTAACCTCAGCGCCAGTGCTACAGAATGCTGACTTTTCGAAGAAATTTTATCTACACTGCGATACACTGCAACTTTGGAATTGGTGCATTGCTCGTCCAGCTATCGGATGACAATGAGGAAAAACACATCGCGTTTATGTCAAAAAGCTTAGTAGAGCCCAGAGAAACTATAGCGTAACTGAGCGCGAATGTCTAGCAGTGATCAAGAAGGTAGTTACAGATCACTCTAGTCTTTTGTGGTTCATGTGCCAGCAAAATGTTACCGGCCGACTTGCTCGTTGGATATTTCGATTGCAGCACTATAATTTTTCTTTTTCTCGTCTCAAAGGAAAAGATTACGTCGTTCTTGAATTGCTTTCACGTTTAAATGAAGGAGAATTGTCAGCCATTGAAGCTACTCCAGTTATTGATTTAGAGTCGTCAGCTTTTAAGAATCTAGAATATTGTAAATTGCAGGAAAATTTTAAAGAAAATAAGGATCGCTTTTCAGACATTAAGGTTGTAGATTAGTATATTTACATACGCAGAGAACATGAGTACGTACGAAATTTAAGGAGACCAAAGCTCCAAACTAAACCCTCCGACCCCCGATGGGAGCTCAGAGTCCAACATGCCGACCCTTTCAGAGATTATGTACAGATTTGCTCGGTCCCTACCGTCGCAGTCAGGATGGTCACATTGGTCTTCTTATTGTATTAGATCATTTCAGCAAGTTTCATTGGTTGCATCCACTGAAAAAGTTTACTTCCGCAAAGATTCAGGAATTTCTTTTGAAGCAAGTTTTTCACTCCTTTGGCGTACCCGATACTCTCGTTATCGATAATAGTATACAATTTAAGGCTAATGACTTTAATGCGTTTTTAACTGAGCTAGGAATACACCACATTTACACAGCCTTATACTCTCCACAGAGTAATGGGGCTGAAAGAGTGAATCGATCGTTGCTAGCAGCTGTCAAATCTTTTATTACGCAGGATCAAACCCAGTGGAACAAACATCTCACCAATATATCAGCATAATTTAGCATTACTGTGCAAAGATATAGAAATCAATATACGCAAAGTCTCAGAGAGAAACGTCCAACAATATAAATTGCGCTCAAATCCCGTATCATTTAAAGTAGGACAAGAGGTGTACAGACGTAATTTTGCACTCATCAAATTTACGCAGATCTTTAATGCGAAATTAAGTCCACAATTTTTGAAGTGTAGGATTTGGAAGGAAGTTGGTAACTGTTTTTATATCCTAGAGGATTTGTCTGGAAGAGAAGTTGGTACTTTCCATGCCAAAGACATACGTTACTAATTCCCTCTATTCCTCGGCCTTCCGTTTGTCGGATTTTCGGGTTTTGTAATGGTCGAAGAAAATATTTGTTTTAAACATTAAACGACGCACAGTGGGGCAGCCGGCCGAAAAATTTTGCAAAAATCATATCTTTTGAACCAGGGGAGGTATTTGAACAAATTAAAAAGCATTTAATATTTAACTTTAGAAGGAATATCTGAACAGGGTGATCCGTCAACAGGGTGCTTCAAAATTTAAGGTCAAAGTTCTTTAATGTTTCTGCCCATATTAAACGTATAAAATGAAAATTAAAAATACTTTTTTTTATCACAAAGTAATATTTTTACTATTGTTTTAACTTAAACATAACATGTCAATATGTTTTAATTAGTTTTCTTTACTAATTTACTTAATTTTGTTACTAACATTTTTTGGTTGAATTATTTTGAGGTTATATTTCTAATTTTTTTTAGTGGTTAATTTTCATTAAAATGAGTTCAAACATTTGTTGTAATATATAATAAACTTATTATTTTGGAACTGTAACTATTACCATTAAAATTATTTGGAAATACGTGCATCTGAAGATGCTGCTTAAATGCTTACGAAGTATACATTCTTTCTAAAACTAATCCCATTAAATTAACTAAAAATTAATCGAATAAGCTCGCTTCAACAAAAGAAATCAGTGTACTTATATTTACAATGCAGTTAAGAAATCTCATTGAAGTGTTTCTCCCTCATAGAATCATCCAAACTCAAAAATCTTTTTTGTACCTTAAAAAGAACAATTTATTTAGTTACCTCTACCCAAAATGTCTCAAGACTGGTAAAACGCATAAAAAATAATTTGTGTTAAATTTAACTAACTCAGGTATTATTTAAAAAATGATTTTACACAATTATTTTATTAAATTCCCACTCAGGAAATACCCATATTTGCATGGGCTCTTCTTCTTCCATACATAAAACGCGCATTTTTAGCACGAGGTTGCGCTCGTTTTATGACTTTTAATTCTAAACGGGCAAACTAGGGCAAAGGAAATTACATAAGCATATTAGAAGAAGGTTCATTCTATCATATGTATATAGTCTTCTCGTGAACATCGGTGAACATTAGAAGTTATGTCCATGTTAGATTAAAAAAACTGCCCAAAAATAGTATATTTTTTAAACTTTTTTGGAATATTCAGTTATAAAACGAAAATGAAATTTTTTACTGAATTTAATAAAGAATTAATTATATTTGAATAAAAAAATAACAACTTTAAGATTTATCGATTATTTCGCCCAAAATTCAATTTCAAAGTTGATACTTTGCACCGAAAATTTATGAATTTTGGGACATTTCAGGAAATAGGTCAACTTTGAGGGGCTCTAGCACCCACAATTTTCAACCGATTTGAAAAAACTTTCGGATTTATCACCCGTGATCATTTTTTAACCAAACGCAATTTTTCTTTTTGTCGTACGCTACCATCACAAAAATGATTTTTGCACGTTTTTCGGCCGGCTGCCCCATTGTGCGACGTTAACCGTGGATGCAAATATATCAATCGAATATGATACAAATATACGTCGCACAATCGGGCAGCCGGCCGAAAAACTTGCCAAAAATCATTTTTGTGATGGTAACGTAATTTTTTGAAATCCGTTTAAATTTGTGGGTGGTAGATACCCTCAAAATTGACATATTTCCTGAAATGTGCCAAAATGCATAAATTTTCGGCGCAAAGTATCAACTTTGATTCAATTGAATTTTGGGCGAAACAATCGATCAATCTTAAAGTTGTTCATTTTTTATTTAAATATAATTTATTCTTTATTAAATTCAGTAAAAATTTTAATTTTCGTTTTAAAACTGAATATTTCAAAAAGTTTTAAAAATGTACTATTTTTGCGCAGTTTTTTATTTAAGTTGGACATAACTTCTAATGTTAACTGATGTTCACGATAGAATATATGATAGAATAAACATTCCTCTAATATGCTTATGTAATTGCCTTTGCCCGTTTAGAATTTAAAGTCATAAAACGAGCGCAACCTCGTGCTAAAAATGCGCGTTTTATGTATTGAAGAAGAAGAGCCCAGGCAAATATGGGTATTTCCTGAGTGGGAATTTAATAAAAAAATTGTGTAAAATCATGTTGTAAATAATACCTGAGTTAGTTAAATTTAACACATATTATTTTTATGTGCTTTACCAGTCTTGAAACATATTGGGTACAGGTAACTAAATAAATTGTTCTTTTAAGGTAAAAAAAAATATTTTCGAGTTTGGATGATTCCACAAGGGAGAAACACTTCAATGAGATTTTTTAACTGCATTGTAAATATAAGTACTCTGAGTTTTTTTATTGAATCTTATTCGATTAATTTTGACTTAATTTAATGAGATTAGTTTTAGAAAGAATGTATACTTCGTTAGCATATAAGCTGCATTATCAGATGCACGTATTTCCAAATAATATTAATGACAATAGTTACAGTTCCAAAATACTAAGTTCATTACATATTACAACAAATGTTTGAACACATTTTACTGAAAAGTGGACACTAAAAAAATTAGAAATATAACCTCAAAATAATTCAGCCATAACAAAATTAAGTAAATAAGTAAAGAAAATTAATTAGAACATATTTATATGTTATGTTTATGTTAAAAATATATTAAGTAGAAAGAAAAGTACAGTCGAGCGCGCCCGACCGTATAACACACTCTGCATTTTTTCCCGATTAAATGATTAAAATTGGTATTCAAATATTACATTGTGTAGTACTTGCGTCAAACATACATCTGTTTGTTTGAAGGCGAAAACACATACATACGTTTGACAATATATATATGAAGCAAATATGTATGCATGTGTGTATTCGGCGCACCCTGCGACCGCGGGCAGCTCTGCTGACAACAGGCAGCGAAAACTTTCGAACATGTGCTTGTGTGTTTCTATCTCGCTTGCACCTATGGGTTGATATTGCGTTCAATTATAAATATTGTAACGCTTCTAGTTTTCTTGTTTATAGTCCGATTTTAATGCGCCTTTCAGGATAGTTTAATATAGTTAGTCTCCACACGAATTATAAGTTACTATACTGTACGATATAGGACAACAAGCAGCGAAAACATTCGAACATGTGCTTCTGTGTTTCTATCTCGCTTGCACCTATGGGTTGATATTGCGTTCAATTATAAATATTGTAACGCTTCTAGTTTTCTTGTTTATAGTCCGATTTTAATGCGCCTTTCAGGTTAGTTTAACATAGTTAGTCTCCACACGAATTATAAGTTACTATACTGTACGATACGAGTAAGTTCGTTAAAAACGGCAGTGGTGTGGCAGTTCAAAATTTTAAATGGCAACGCAACTATGCTGTCGCTAGGAACTCCCGTACCAAAATTGGTGATCCTAGGTGCCATAGTTACTTAGATATTTGCCGAAAACACCAAATTTTCACGAGGTGTGTCCAGTTTTTTGCTTATTGTGGGCGAATGTGGCGTGTCATCGAAAAAAAAAGATTCTTGTATTGACTGACTAAATATGATCGTTTGACACCAAGCTCGAACTTGTAGCTCTTACCATCTCTGAAATCTGTTTGTTCATACGGACAGACAGACAGACAGACAGACGATCAGACGGACAGACGGACATGGCTATATCGACTCGGCTTTTGACGCTGATCAAGAATATATATACTTTATGGGGTCGGCCACAGCTCGTTCTGCCTGTTACATACTTTTGCACAAACCCAATATACTCTTGCAGAGAGTATAAAAATATTACTTTGTGATATAAAACAAGTAGGAAAGGCTTCAGTCGAGCGAACCGACAGTAAAAGACCCCGTACTCATTTTTAAATATTTACATTTAACATTGCAATTTCAATATTGTTTGTTTTAATGTTAATCGCCGCTCGAATTAGCTTCCGATAATAATAATATCGGTATAATATATTATATATATATAATATCTGTGAGTTTGGTTGCGATAGCTCAACCACAACTATATGTCTTCATACAAATTTTTCATTTTTTACCGATTTGTCCTATGGGAGCTATAAGCTATAGTTGTCCGATATTAATGAAATTTGGTAAGTAATAAAAATACTTTTTAGACCACGTACTCTAAAAAAGAGTATAGGGGTCTATTAGGTTTGTCAGAAGCGAAATGTGCGTAACAGGCAGAAGTAGGCGTGGCCGACCCCATAAAGTATATATATTCTAGATCAGCATCAACAGCCGAGTCGATATAGCAATGTCCGTCTGTCCGTCTGTCTGTCTGTCCGTCTGTCCGTCTGTCCGTCCGTCCGTATGAACACCTGGATCTTTTAAACTACAAAAGCTAGAGACACCAAATTTGGAATGAAAGTCCGTTATCTTCGCGAGCAGATCAAGTTTATTTCAAATTGTTGCCACGCCCCTTACCGCCCCCGCAATGAGCAAAAAACCAGACACACCTCGAAAAAAATTTACTTTTAGGCCAATAACTCAGTAACTATGGCACTTAGGAACACCATTTCTGGTAAGCAGGTTGCTAGTGACACCCTTAATGCAATGCCATTAAAAATTTTGAGCTGCCACTCCCCCTTTTCTCCTGAGAGTTAACCAAACGTTTTCACTTTAATGCCATGTTTAAGGCATTTATTCATATAGTATGTATAGTAAAAATTGCCAGGTGCGAAACAACGTTAAAGTGGGTTTCGTTTGTTGCTGGCTGTGTGATAATGTTTCACACGAAAAATGTGCTGGCCTTAACGGCCGTATTATCGACCTGATAAGCTCTAATTCGGGTATAAAATGGACATGTGAGTCCTGCAGGGATGTTGAAAAGGACATGATGGGCTTCATGAGGCAAACAAAAAGAGGCTTTGGTGAACTATTGGGCAGATTTAAGAACCTGTTTGATAGTTTCACCTCGTTGGATAAAGATTTCAAAAGTATGAATCTTTTGAATGATTCTCCAAAGCGGAAAAAGGCCAATTTTAGGTTGTCAATTGGTCCAAATGAACTTTTAGTTCCTCCTCATATCTCCAATAACTCAGATCCGTCATTAATAAATCTTTCTTCCCCATCTCCAATTAGTATTGTCAGTAGGAATGATAATTTTACTTCCCCACTGAAGTTACTCCTACGGACACCGAGCCAGTCCCTGATTCAGTCGCTGTCAATACAGTTGTTGTTGACCAGCATACCAGTGATGACATTCCGACTGGGTCTACTAGTCAATCTACCAGTGTTGTTAGTTCAAAAGACGTTATGACAGTGGTAGATAATAACTTGACTCTCATAGGTATTCCACCGAAAAAACAAATCTTTGTTTCAAGGCTAGCCCCTGATACTACATCTGATGATGTCAAGGCTTTTATACAAGCCAAATCTATAGCCAACATTACGGTTGAAAAATTCAAATTTACGTATGCTCGGGAGATTTCCTCATTTAAAATAAGTGTTCCGAACAATTTAACAAAATATGCTGCAAAGAGTTCTGGCCGGACCACTTAGTGGTGAAAGAATATACTGCCAAAAAAAGAAATCGGACTCCGATTGATCTATCTGCATTATCTTCGTCTAACCAACTAAACTCTTCTAACAAAAAAAACTAAACTCCTCCCTCTCGCTTGCCTATCAGAATGTAAGAGGTCTTTGTAGCAAGCTTAGCAACCTTTACTTATCTAGTGTTTCTTTTTCCTTTTCATGTCATTGCCTTTACTGAAACTTGGTTAAGGCCTGACATTCTAAATACAGAGATATTCTGCGATAACTTTTCCCTTTTTAGAAAGGATCGCACTTCTCGTCGTGGTGGTGGTGTTCTGATTGCTGTTAATGCTGATCTTTCCTCTGAAGTAGTTAACATTAGTATGTCTACGGATTTAGAATTTATTGCGATAAAGATTTGTATTTTCAATGTTTCCATTTTTATTACTTGTTCTTATATTCCTCCTTCTTCTGATAGTTCTGTTTATCTTGAACATTTCCTAGCTATCAAATCTGTTTCTTCCCTAATTTCCGATCGGGATATCCTCGTGGTTCTGGGTGATTTTAACATTGCAGGAACGACTTGGTTATCCACTCCAGGCTCTGCTGTATTGACTCCCACGACTCAGAGTGATTTCCTTGACCATTTATTTGGGATTTCTCTATCTCAAATAAATGGCATTCCCAATTCTTTAAATAAGATGCTTGATCTTATTTTTGTATTAGACTCATCAGTTCCATCTGTTTCCCGTATTGCTCCCCTTTCTATTCCTGAAGATCCATATCACCCGACTTTAGAATTGTTGATGGATTTGCCTACCCAAATGGGTAAGTCCAGCTCGAGACCCAGCAAGCGTATTCGCCAGTTTCGGAAGGCTGATTTTAATAAGTTAAATCAGCTCTTATCCCAGACTGACTGGTCATGGCTGTTCAAGTGCAGGGATATGGATGAAGCAGTTGCATTTTTTTACCTTACTCTAAATAATTTATTTGAACTTTGTGTTCCATCTTGTGTTCCTAGTATTTCTAAAAAACCAATTTGGTTTACACGTGAATTGACACGTTTAAAAAACATTAAATCTAAATTTTATAAGAAATTCAGGGAATCTGGCTCTTCCCTGGATCTCTCTCGATATGTAATTGCTCGATCGGATTTCTCTGCATTGAACAGCCTGTGCTATCGGAATTACCTAAGAAGCTGTGGTCAGCAGTTTCGAAGTAATCCTAAACTTTTTTATAACTTCGTTAATGCGAAGCGCAAATCATCAACACTTCCTTCCTCAATGGTTTTTGAAAATAAGACTGCTAACTCTGATCAGGCTATAGCCGATTTATTTGCTGATTTTTTTCCAATCTACTTATTGCATTCATCAAAATAATCTAAACTTGCCTTATCCTTACCGTGTAAATGCTTCTAATTGTAATTTTAGGCCATTGATCACTGAAGAATCGCTTTTGAGTGATCTAAAGGCTGTTAAACCTGTTCTTTCCCCCGGCCCGGATGGAGTTCCAGGTTGCGTGCTCAGAAACTGTGCCGACCAACTCTTGAAACCTTTGTATACATTATTTAATTTATCTGTTGAATCGTGCTGCTTTCCTGACATCTGGAAATCATCTTTTATTATTCACCTTCATAAAAAGGGTACTAAATCTGACACTTGTAACTATAGGGGTATCTCAAAGTTGTCTGCAATTCCTAAAACTTTTGAGAAATTAATAACTTCTCAATTGCAACATCTTTGTAGATCTATTGTTTCACCTTGCCAGCACGGGTTTATGAAATATAGATCTACTACCACTAACTTATTAGAATTTACTTCCATTGTTATACAGGGGTTTCAAAATAAATTGCAAACAGATGTCATTTACACTGATTTTAGCAAGGCTTTTGATACCGTTAATTTTATTTTTTTATTTTTTTATTTTATTTATTAACGCAGACTAAGAACAGTCGCGAGTATTAAGCAAAAATAAGTTTATAAATATAATTAAAATTAATATTAATAATTTTTACAAGGTAAAAATATAAAAAGAAAAAAAATTTTATTTTAAACTGAAAAGGCTTAAAAAAAAAAAAAAAAAAATTTAGTAATTTAGATTGATAAATTAATTAATAGTTAATAGTTAATCTGGGGATAAAAAGTATTGAAATTGATCCAACATATGTTGCGAGGATTGGGAAAACCCAGAAAAACCCAACCAGATCAATAAAAATGTGTGCCAAAACTAACACGAAAGATCTCTGATTTAAAGGGACGCATGAATGGAAGGGATTCCAAACATACTGCCCATGGAAATCAGAGATTTAACGGAGTTGGCTGAAAAGTGAAGCTTTAAGTTGTAAAAGAGAAAGAGATGTATCAATTAATCTATAGTAATGATTATAATTAGCGCATAGTACCCGAAAACGATTGTGCAAAGCGTAGTCAGTAGTGCATGTAGGAAGAAATAAAGGGATGTAGTACCTGGTTGCCCTGGCTGGAATGTTAAAATTTAGACGTTCTAAGAGGGATGGGGAGCAGATATCGCCAATTATAAGTTTATGAAGAAAAATGACTCCAAGAACTCTCCTGCGATTAATAAGGGACGGAAGATCGAGGAGTAAGAGCCTGTTGGTGTAGGATGGAAGACGAAGGTTAGGGTCCCAATTGAGTCCGCGGAGTGCAAAGAGTAAAAACTGCTTTTGCACCGACTCAATTAAATCTTGAGTATGTGCATGTTGGGGAGACCAGACACATGAACAATATTCAAGAATGGGCCGGACAAGGGATGTATAAAGAAGTTTAGTGACGAAGGGATCATTAAATTCCTTAGACCAGCGTTTAATAAATCCAAGAGTGCCCTTGGCTTTATTAACAATTGTGGAGATATGATGTGTGAAACTTAATTTATTATCAAAGAGAACACCAAGATCTTCAACTAATAGTATGCGTTTTAAGGGTACGTTGTCAATATAGTAATTGGCTATGTAAGGAGTAACCCTGTTAAAAGTCATAAACAGGCATTTAGAAAAATTGAGGTGCAAGTGATTTGTTATGCACCAGTTATGCATTGTGTTTAAATCCTCTTGCAATAACGCATGATCCGAAGGGTTCTTATAAGATAATAATAATTTCACATCATCTGCATACATAAGTATGCGACAATGGGATAGCGAACAGGGAAGGTCGTTTATAAAAAGATTAAAGAGTAAAGGTCCTAGGTGACTACCCTGGGGAACTCCAGAAGTAACAAAAACAGATTTAGAGATGGCTGATCTAAGCATAACCCTTTGGGTCCTACCTGTTAGATATGAAGATATCCACAGAAGAATGGAAGGTGGGAAGCCTAAAATACTGAGTTTGTGTAAAAAGGACATTATGATTCACAGAGTCAAATGCTTTACTAAAGTCAGTATAAATGACATCAGTTTGCATTCTATTAAGGAATGCCTCATTTATAAAAGAGGTAAATTCCAATAGATTGGTCGAAGTCGACCGACTCTTAACGAATCCGTGTTGGGCAGGGGAGATAATTGACTTGCAGAGATGTTGCAACGTCGAAGTAATTATCTTTTCGAAGAGTTTAGGGATTGCTGACAACTTCGCAATTCCCCTGTAGTTGGATATATCCGACTTACATCCTTTTATGCAGTGGGATAATGTAAGATTCTTTCCATAAATTAGGAAAAACAGAGGATTCTAAAGAAAGTTTAAAAAGAATTAGGAGAGGTTTTATTATGGATAAACAGCACTCCTTGAGCACACAACTTGGAATGCTGTCAGGCCCAGGAGAGAAGGAAGACTTTAGGGTGTTAATTGAGGAAAGCATGCAACTATCAGTAATGTGAGGTAAGAAAACAGAGTTAGTGGATGGGAGATTATAGGGGTAAGAGAAGTTAGTAGGCAAACTGGAGGTGTATGTTGATTGAAAAAAGGAAGCAAAGAGATCGGAAGCAGCCGAATCATCGATTACTTTACAGGAATTGAAAAAGAAGGAATTGGGTAAGGTACTAGATTTACGTTTAGAATTAACAAAATTAAAGAATTGTTTAGGATCACGCGCAAATTGATTCTTGCAGCGAACGAGATAACTTTCATAGCATTGAGAATTGAGAAGGGTAAAGGCAGCTTTTAATTTAGAATAATTTAAAAAGTCTAAGATAGAACCTGTCTGCTTAAACTTTTTAAAATATTTAGATTTTTTGTTTTTTAAATTGGATAGTCTTGGTGAAAACCAAGGTGGTTTACGTGAAACGGACTTTACAACACAAAATGGAATGCAGACATCAAAGATTGAGTTTAAAATGTTGTAAAAATACTCGACAGCTATGTTAATATCATTCGTGCTGTATAGTATAGACCAGTCGGTAGCAAGAATCAGTTGATTTAGCAAGGGATAATTTCCTTTGCGGAAGCAACGGCGCGACTTGGAAGAGAAAGAAGGAGCTAAATGGGTTAAGTTAGGAATAGTCAAGGATAGTTCAAGAGTGGGATGAAAAGAATCTTCAGGCACAACTACAGGAGAAGAACTAGTGACAACGGCACTGGATGAATCATTTACAAAGATGAGATCCAGCATTCTGTTTAGACGATTATATATATGATTGACTTGAAAAAGAGGAAGATCAATCAAACCACCTAAAAAGTCATTATTAGGTGTGGGAATGTAATTAAACTTGTCAAAACACGTCCAGGAAACGTTTGGCAAGTTAAAATCACCAAGTGTCACAAAGAAATCTTGATCACGAATGTGACTAAGTGTTTCTTTAATGAAATTAAAATGTTGCAAATAAATCGACATTTCAGACGATGGAGGAATATAGGAACAAGTTACATAAAGCGCAAATGACGAAAAAGAAACCTTAACGGCGACAATTTCAATTTCATCTAATGGTGAAACATCTATTATTTCAGCATTAAGGCTGGATTTCACTGAAATAAGGACTCCACCACCACGTCGATTAGGACGATCGCGTCTAAATATATTAAATTTTGATGACATTATTTCATTATCAGCTATACTAGAGTTAAGCCAAGTCTCTGAAAATGCAACAATGTCAGAATCAAAAGAGAAACTATTCTTATGTAATTGTTTTAATTTAGACCCCAAACCCCTTACATTCTGATATAGAATGAAAAGTTGGTCAGAGTCTAGTTTTTTGAGACTATTGCTGGGTCCGATTGAGATGGGCCACTAGTCGGAAGGGAGATAGGAGTTGCACGAGTTCTAATCCTCTGTTTAAACTCGTGAACAATCATATGAGGAGGCCAAAACTTTGGATCACATATGGCAGGAAACATTTCAGGGGATACACTAATCTTAAATGAGGAGATCTCTCTAGGCTCAGCGAAATTAAATTTAGATATACTAACGCTGCCAGGAGTTTTGGAAGCGATAAATGCAGCCACAGACTCGATAGACGTGTCTGCGGAAAGCCTAGATATAAATATATGCTTGCGTGGAGCCACGACGGTAAGCAGAGGAGGCTGAACAATTACGGGGGTTGCAACATTAGGGGTAATGCCAGGTACCACATTTATATTAGGGGGGGAAGGGGCGACTGCGGGGGTGGCAGAAGATCGACTGTTACGTCGGTTAGGGGGACTTTTAGAGTTTTTACTCTTAGCCGCAACTCCATTAACAGCCACTGATTTTATTGTAATGGGTGATGGATCGGTTACAGGGGGGACAGGCAGTGCCGGGAAAGCAACATTGGCACCTGTGGGTTGATCAGGTACAGGAGATGTTACAGGAGGAATATGGGAAGGAGGGGGTGAAGAGTTACTGGGAGAGGGAGAAAATGATAAAAGGGGAGGCCCATTATGCAGAGGTGAGGTGAGGGAGTGAACCAGGCGGAACAGGCAAAGTAAGTTGTTGCTGAGAACAGGTTGGATCAGGCGGGGTCTCAAACTTATAATTGCTAAGCAAGTCCGCACTGATATCAAAATCAGTGTTTAGCTTCTTAGCAAGTGAGCGCAACTTAAGAAATTGTTTTTCACAGTATTATACATACGTGAAAAATCACATTGCAGCTCAATACAAACTGGACATGACCATCGTAATCCACCACTGCCTACTTTGGCTGAGGATATGAATTTTTCGAATTCACGCCCAGTAAGACCAGCACATTTTATATGCATAATGTTGTCACACAACCAACAGTGCACATAATTTGGTTGGTCACTGTCACGAGATGGACCATAATTGCAATTGTTTTTGCAGCATGCCATTTCACTCAAAAATAACTCAACAAATAGAGTGACAAGAAGAAAAAAATAAGAGTACACAAAATACCTTAGATGTAAACAAATAAGCTCGAAAACAGAATTCGCAAGAATGCAAAAACAAATGTTAACGAGAAACAGTTAATCAACAAAGGCAAACCGTGGATGCAAGCGCAAGTGAGAAATTGTGTGCAAGCGAACAAACACACAAACTTATATATTGCTCAGCAGAGCAACGAAAAGGGAGCAAAGGTCACAGCAAAAACGGGCACAAACAAAAACACAGCTGAGATGCTGTATTAATAAAAATATGTTAATATTTCGTAATAATGCACACCAAATAAAACTTTGCACAAACCAGATTTTGGGAATACGTAGCACAAATTAAATTTTCAACAATTTGAAATTTAAAATACACAAATTAAGGCGGAAATAATCAAAATAGACAGAGCGCAAAAAAACACGACCGGCACAGCTGATAATCTCTTTCTCTTTGTCTTTTAATACATAAACTTAATTTGCTTGGATTTCCAGATAAATTAATTCTTTGGATTGCGAACTATTTATGTTCTAGAACTCAAAAAGTTAATTTTAATGGCACGTTATCCAAGCCCGTGCGTGTTACCTCGGGGGTTCCTCAAGGAAGCCATCTTGGGCCTTTACTTTTTTCACTATTCATTAATGATCTGCCTTCAGCGATTTCTAGTTCCCGGGTTCTGATGTATGCCGATGATGTAAAACTTTGTTTGTCACGAACTGACTCTTGCCTGAGTCACGGTCTACAAAGCGATCTCGACACACTTCAAGCCTGGTGTATTGTTAACTTACTACATCTCAATTTTAGTAAATGTAACGTAATGTCCTATAGTAGGCGAATTCCAACCTATAATAACTACTTTCTTGACGGCAAGCCTCTTCAGAGAATAGAGTCGGTTAATGATTTGGGTATCCTTTTCGATCCAAAACTAAAGTTTGATAAGCACATCTCCTCTGTTGCTAATCGAGCATTCGGTGTCTTGGGTTTCATAAAGCGGTGGGCTAAGGAATTCGACGATCCCTACCTAACAAAAACTCTTTATACTGCACTTGTACGCGCTATTCTTGAATATGGATCGTGTGTATGGTCTCCCCAATACATGATTTATCAGGACAGATTAGAATCTGTACAAAAACAATTTCTTTTGTTTGCCCTTAGGGGCCTTAGCTGGAATACTAATATTAGACTACCTTCGTACCGTAGTAGACTTTTATTGATTAACCTTCCTTCCCTTTCGGATCGTAGAACCATGCTTGGTGTAGTTTTCTTACATAAACTAATTAATGGTCAGATAGATTCCTCGTATCTAATTAGCCAAATTAGATTTGCTGTTCCGATGCGAAATACTAGAAACTTTCTTCCTTTGTCCCTTCAACGTTGTACCACCAATTATTCTTTACATAATCCGTTTCGTATCCTATGTACTAACTATAATAGTTTTTCTCATGTAGTGTGTGGTGCCACTTCCTTATCAACACTTAGAATTTCACTTCTCTCCTACATTTCTAATCGCGTGCCTTACCGTTGATCAACGCGTTACTAACATTTGACCTAAATTTTCTTAATTTTTCTTAATTTTATTTGGTTGGTCTGGTTAGTGTTTTTCTGGGGTTTTCCTAACCCTTGCAACGAATGTTGGACCAACGTTTCTTAATTGTTTTTAATTTTTTTAATACTTCCCCAGTAAGTTAAGTTCATTAATTAAACTTAAATTTAATTATAATGTTAATTTCAAACCTTTTTTTTTTCTCTTTTGTTTTTAAATTTAATGTAAATCTTACTTTTAATTATTTTCGTATACATTATTACATTAATTTAATTCATTTTTTTTTTTGTGTCGACTGTTAATAGTCAGACAATAAAATAAATAAATAAATAAAAAATAAATAAATAGAGTGTTGTAATTCAACATTCGTATAGAGACATATAAAATCAAACTATTCTGAAAGGGGCATCAACATACTACCTTTAACTAAAGAGCTACTGCGTTACAAAGTTTGTTATTTAACTGCAATATCACTTACGCGCGAGAGCGAGACAGAAACATACAAACACATGTTCGAACGATTTCGATGCTTGTGTGGCGACAGCGCTGCCGGCAGACGCTGTGGCGACAGCGCTGCCGGCAGACGCTGGCCGCGCCGAATACATACATACATGCATACATATAATTTCAAACGAATGTGTGTTTGTATGAATAATATGTAAATGCTATCGGAGAATTCTTGAAAGTGGCGCGTGGTGCAACTGATAGAGTTGCGGCAATGCGAATTGTTAATTTAATTTTTTTAAATTTCAATTCAAAATGTACATATAAAATTTAAATTTTTAAATTTCATTCAAAAATTTAAATTTAAATTGAATACAATTGCGCACTTCTATGGGAGTACGGGGTCTTTTACAGTCGGCTCGATCGACTGTAGCCTTTCTTAAACATTGGGCAGAAACATTAAAGAACTTTGACCTTAAATTTTGAAGCATCCTGTTGACCGATCGATTGTTCAGACTAAAGCTTAATAAGTTATCTATTAAATGCTTTTTAATTTGTTCAAAAGATAGGATTTTTGCAAAATTTTTCGGCGCGCTGCACCACTGTGTGGTGCTCGGCCTACCCAGTTTTTTTTGGTGGCTATAGCATTTGCTACACGATGGTTTATATGTATCGGCTTTATCACAACCTTAGCAGAATAGTCTACGAATTTGACTGACACAGTCTTGGTAACGGTGTCCGGTTTCTTCACAATTCCAACATACTAATTGAATAGCTGCTATGTCTGCCTCTTTTTGTTCAAAAGTCTCCGATTCTGATTCGTATTCTATTGGACCGTGAACAGCATTGATTGCTCGTCGTGGCATCGGCACTGGGGTGGTTTTGGTGCTGAAGGTTTTGTAACGTTTTGCAAAAAGAGTTCTCGGGCTCTTACTTAATGACGAAGTTTTGCTACGGTGCCAATCTCATCATATTCATGCTGGATTTCCAATGTTATATTAGATCTGAGCGACTCCAAAAGCGAAAATTATGAAAGTGGAACTATAAGTTTATCTGCTAGGGTGATAATTGATCGTAAAACTCATCAAATGTTGGGTCGCCAAAAATGTTAGGAACACGAAAGTTCATATTATACAATTAGGACTTTCTGCGTGCAAAACAATCGTAGCAACTTAGCGAGCAAAGAAGTCAATACGGAAACGATAATGCTGGGCTTTCGGGCTATGGAAAAACAAGCGGTGGGGTCCTCTGGTACCCTTAGCTAAGTTTGAGAGGGGACGGGGGTTTGTTGTCATTACCCAATAGCTCTGCTATAAACTTTAAAATTTTAAGATTCCTATCGGAAACTAATTCACATTATTTTAACTCAACTGAATCATAAAAAAACAAGTAAGACAGGCTTCAGTCGACCGAGCCAACTATAAAAGACCCCGTACTCTCATAGTAGTGCACATTTGTATTCAATTTGAATTGAAATTTAAAAAAAAAATAATTTAACAATTCGCATTGCCAGCATTCGAACCTACAACCTCAGACAAACTCTATCAGTTGCACCACGCGCCACTTTCAAGAATTCTCCCCGAATATCAGCATTTACATATTATTCATACAAACACACATTCGTTTGAAATTATATGTATGCATATATGTGTGTATTCGGCGCGGCCAGCGTCTGCCGGCAGCGCTGTCGCCACAGCGTCTGCCGGCAGCGCTGTCGCCACACAAGCATCGAAAACGTTCGAACATGTGTTTGTATGTTTCTGTCTCGCTCTCGCGCGTAAGTGATATTGCAGTTAAATAACAAACTTTGTAACGCAGTAACTCTTTTGTTAAAAGTAGTATGATGATGGCACTTTCAGAATGAGTTGATGTTATATGTCTCTATACTTATGTTGAATTACAACACCCTACTATATGAATAAATGCCTTAAACATGGCATTAAAGTGAAAACGTTTGGTTACCTCTCAGGAGAAAAGGGGGCGTGGCAGCTCAAAATTTTTAATGGCATTGCATTAAGGATCTCTCTAGCAACCTGTTTACCAGAAATAGTGTTCCTAAGTGCCATAGTTACTGAGTTATTGGCCTAAAACTACATTTTTTTTCGAGGTGTGTCTGGTTTTTTGCTCATTGCGGGGGCGGTAAGGGGCGTGGCAAAAATTTGAAATAAACTTAACCTGCCTTGGTTAATAACGGACTTGCATTATAAATTTGGTGGCTCTAGCTTTTGTAGTTTAAAAGATCCAGGTGTTCATGCGGACGGACAGACAGACGGACAGAAGGACATTGCTATATCGACGCGGCTGTTGATGCTGATCAAGAATATATATACTTTATGGGGTCTGCCACGCCTCCGATCTCAGAGACTATGAGAGCTAGAAAAATGATAGTGGTCCCAAATGAAAGGTACAATACCCAAGCAGTACAAGTTTGTTTTTGTTTTTTGACACGCCCACTTTAGGGCGTTTTATTTGCATAGAAAGGTAAATGTACAGGTAAACGTAGAATGTTTTAGTATAGAAAACTTTTTTGTTAGTTTCGCTATCTGAACCAAATTTACACGGAATGTACATATCTAGGAAGTACATGTACTAACCAAGTTTCATCCAAATCAGACAACTATATCGTATAGCTCCCATAGGGCCGATCGGTGAAAAATACGCTCTAAATATGAGTTAGTATGGAAAACTTTTGCGTTAACTAAGCTATATTAATCAAACTCACACAGAATACATATGACAATAATATATATATATTGACCAAGTTTAATCTAAATCGGACAACTATATCGTATAGCTCCCATAGGGCCGATCGGTCGAAAATATGCTCTAAACATGAATTTCTATGAAAATGTTCTGTGTTTGCCAAGCTATTATATCCATCACCATTGTTAATAACAAATTGAAACTGAGTAACGGGTATTCTAAAGTCGCGAGGCGACTATAGCATTCTTTCTTGTTTTAAACATTATAATTAGGTATAATTTCCGGCATAAGACATCAAGTATACATGTCTTAATGTAATTTAAAAAAAAATTATCAGAATGTTCAGGATTCAGGTCTGTACTAGTAATTACTTAACATAAATTTATATCTACTATAATGTTGCTTGCAATTTGTAGATGTATATATATTTTGATCTCATTTTAATTCCACTATTAATCATATATTGGTGTGCTTGTGTGTGTGTATATGCAAATAGAAGAAAAAAACTAATCAATTGAAATGTTTTTGTTATCATTTCATTTTGTTTCTTTTAGAGTGCATATATATTTATGTTTCTAAGTGTACGTACGATAGCGTTTTATTTTTAGACCCCGTACTCTAAACAAGAAAGAAAAGTACAGTCGAGCGCGCCCGACCGTATAATACTCTCTGCATTTGTCCCGATTAAATTATTAAAATCGGTATCGAGATATTACAATGTGAATTACTTGCATTAAAACACGTTGAAACAAAAACAATCTAAGCATAATCAAACACACATCATTTTGTTTGTATTCGAATACACATACATTTGGCAATATGTATATGATGCAAATATGTATGTATGTATGTGTGTATTCGGCGCAGCCAGCGACCGCGGGCAGCGCTGCCGACACACAGGCAGCGAAAACGTTCGAACATGTGCTTGTGTGTTTCTATCTCGCTTGCACCAATGGGTTGATATTGCGTTCAATTATCAATATTGTAACGCTTCTAGTTTTCTTGTTTATAGTCCGATTTTAATGCGCCTTTCAGGACAGTTTAATATAGTTAGTCTCTACACCAGTTATAAACTACAATACTGTACGATACGGAAAAAACGGTATTGAAGCCTGAAAACTATTTTATAAATTGTGGGAAAAGTGGGCGTGGCAGTCAAAAATTTTAAATGGCAATGTAACTATACTTTCGCAAAGAACACCCGTACCAGAATTGGTGATCCTAGGTGCCATAGTTACTGAGATATTTGCCGAAAACACCAATTTTTCACGAGGTGTGTCCAGTTTTTTGCTTATTGTGGGCGAATGGGGCGTGGCATCGAAAAAAAAAAAGATTCTTGTATTGACTGACTAAATATCTGATCGTTTGACACCAAGCTCGAACTTGTAGCTCTTACCATCTCTGAAATCTGTTTGTTCATACGGACAGACAGACAGACAGACAGACAGACAGACAGACAGACAGACGGACAGACAGACAGACGGACAGACGGACAGACGGACATGGCTATATCGACTCGGCTTGTGATGCTGATCAAGAATATATATACTTTATGGGGTCTGCCACGCCTCCTTCTGCCTGTTACATACATTTGCACAAACCCAATATACTCTTGCAGAGAGTATAAAAAGAGTATAGGGGTCTATTAGGTTTGTCAGAAGCGAAATGTGCGTAACAGGCAGAAGGAGGCGTGGCCGACCCCATAAAGTATATATATTCTAGATCAGCATCAACAGCCGAGTCGATATAGCAATGTCCGTCTGTCCGTCTGTCTGTCTGTCTGTCTGTCTGTCTGTCCGTCCGTCCGTATGAACACCTGGATCTTTTAAACTACAAAAGCTAGAGACACCAAATTTGGAATGAACGTCCGTCTATATGTCAGGCAGGTTAAGTTTATTTCAAATTTTTGCCACACCCCCTACCGACCCCGCAAATTGTAAAAAATAGTTTTCATTGCACTACAACTTTGAAACTATGAAAGCTATCGTAACCAAATTTAGGTAGGTGTATGTAGTATGTAGCAGTAGGTGTATGGTACAACTATAACTATCCTCACCAAGTTTCATCAAGATCGGACACCTATAGCTTATAGCTCCCATAGGACAAATCGGTCAAAAACAATAAAATTGTACGAAGACATGTAGTATTTTCTAAGTGATCGCAACCAAACTCACACAGAATGTGTACATAATTATTAGAAGTAATCTCACCAAATTTGGTCCAAATCGGACAACTACAACATATGAAAAAAATTGGTCAAAAATGTTAAAAATTGTAATTTATGTACACGCGTTTGAAGAAAAGTGGTAAATCAATGTTTATCTACTTTAGCCGTCCTGATTGTCAACAGTGCTGTGGTCCAAGTGAATGACATGCATTAGAGAAACATGAGGTCTGCGGTTCGAACCACAGCACAGACAGGCATTTCTTTTCTTTTTCTTTTGCTATAACAAAACATTATTATATGTAAATGCAGATAATCAGCAGTACCTGCAAATTGAAGTGTGGTGCATATGGTAGAGTGGCGACATGTGAGATTCCTGTGTCTGATACCGCGGAACGAAACTTCTGCATAACTACGCATATCTCTTTGATCACTAAAAATTGTGGACACTATAGACCGTTGAGCTTTCTTGACAATATCAAAATAATTACGCTGTCTTAAAATACGGTTACTAATTCTGGGCATATGTTCGTTAAATATCCGATTTCTGACTTGAAGATAATTTTCCAATCGTTCGTCATACGGTCTTAAATGAATTGGACTAGATTCGTCGGAGTCCGAAGCTGGTACGACATCCATCTGCTTTGCGGAATTAGCGGACTGGGCTGCCGAACAAATTCCTTCGATTACTGGTCTGATGTTTTCTGGAGCAACCTGTTGTTGTTAAGTCTGTTTAGACAGAATATACACTGCGGCTTGTACGTGTTTACAGCTCCACAACCATAGCAAAAGATACGAATTCAACTAAACAGTTCTCTCAACCATGCCCTAACTCTTCGCAATTCCAAAATTTGATATCGACATCTGAACATACATCGTCAACGACGAGATAGTATAGGTTTCGGTCTAGATACGTTTTCAGCGCGACATCTGAGCTCTACAGTCAGATTTTCACTCATCTGAACCGAGCGACGAAGATGACCTATTGAATGTACAGGCTGATACAACAGTTTTCTTTAGTACTAGGGAGCAGGTTGTTTTTAACTATTTCCATCAACTCCTCTTCACTAATTTTAATGGCACTCTTGTCTATAAGGGATGGAACTGCCTCATAGAAAACAGAAAAGGGTTCATTAACTTTTTGATTCCGAGCTCGAACAAGTTCCATAATAATAAAAACTGAGCGATATTCTTTGTACTGTTGAAGTAAAGCAGCACAAATATCGACCCAAACGATGCGATTCACTTGTTTTGTGATATCGCCGATATTCTTTGTACTGCTGAAGTAAAGCAGCACAAATATCGACACAAACGATGCGATTCACTTGTTTTGTGATATCGCCAATACCAATCGCGTGCTTTTTCAGCAAACAAAATATGTTTGTGCCTACACAAAGCAATGAAGTCACTTTCTAAAGTTTCGTCGGTGAGAGACTTTACTCTATAGATAAATTCCTCTACACCCAAACCTTCAGGAGATCCATCGAAATGAATATTCCACTATTGAATAGTATCACTAGCTTTGCGTGAGTGAAAAATTGAGTCGGCTGGCAAGGACAATCCACGTAAAGGCACAGTAGGGCTAGTTATATGAGAATGATTTGTCTGAGTTTCTTACGTGCATGGCTGACATTAATCTAGTTAATCTAGTTGTTCGATCATGGTTAAGATAGTTCCATAATCAATCTGAGTATTGGGTCGAGAATTAAGATTTCTAGCAGGGCGACCTTTTTTCCTACCAGTAACGGGTCTTTCAGCTGAGCTTCTGCATGATAAGTGCTATGGTTCACATCCTGAGCCGATGAGAGGCAACTGGGTGAGCTGAGCAGCAGCAGCAGCAGACGTAGAAGGCTGAGGGAGCAGTAATGCTTTGGCCAGGTTACGAGTAATAACTCTTGAAACAGAGCTGGTTTGCGCAGAGGGATCTGCTTGTTTTGCATGTGGGGAACAGTTGCATATCACTAATTTAAAATTTTGTAAATTTATCGACTGCTCACATGTATAATAATCACTTTGTTGATCAAGCCAAGTTAATAAGCAACTTTTATGAAACACATGCTCCCATGGAGTTAGATAACAAGGACTTGTGTTGTTCAATACTTAGCCACAAATGGCACAATTGTTTTCGGTTGGCTTGACAACCGATTGTCTTTCTTGGGGCTATTATCTACAGGCATAATCAAAAAAATATCTTTATGGTTTCTAGAGTTGACAGTCAATATTTTTAATGATACATTTGGTGTGACAAAAAGGAGGTATTTTTCTGGTCTATTGAAACTGGCTTTTCTTCCCACCATCAAATTATTCGTCATAAATATGCAGTCACCATATTTACATGTTTCAGACAACAATTAGAAGCTGAATCTCAAAAACAAGAATACTTTCTTTCTTCACTATCGGTATGCTTCTAGACGATCTATACTGAGATTAGTGAGATAAGGAAATACCAGCAATTTTGACAATCAGTAATAGTATCTATGCAGAGCCGAATATGCATTATTCTGAAATTGTGTATAACTGTTATCTCGATCGAGCAGCGCGGGAACTCTCCTGATACAACTCTACCACGAAAGCTCTCTCTTCAGCACAGAGCTTTCGTGCAGAGTTGCACCCGACCGCTGCCTGCGCTCCCGACAGAGGGCGCTGCCATCCTCACTTAACTCCTATCGATAAATTTATATATTTTAAACTATGTATGGTGGGATTAAGGGCCCGCCTTACGTTGAAATGTTGCTGTGGCGTTTTTCAATCGAAAAGGTATTTGAGTGTATTCCTAATGTCCGTTTTTAGTTGAAAAAGCTGTTTTTGGTATATTTTGTAGATGCATATCTATCTGATGAAATCGTTTCGCTAAGTCAACTGTGGTAAAATACTGGCATTTTCCAAGTTTGTCTAGTATATCATCCATGACTGGAATAGGACATTTATCATCGATTGTTATTTCCTTTAAGTTTTGATAGTCAATAACTGTACGAATTGGTGAGCAATAAGGCGATTTTGACTTACGAATTATACCTTGTTCAATCATTTCCTTGATTTGTTTTTCGACTTCTTCGTCGAATGTTTGAGCACACTTGTATGGACGCTTTTGGATTGGGTCTTCGTGTTTAGTTTGGATGACATGCTTAATTGTACTGGTAAAAGTCAAATTTTCACTTTCTTTGTACTGAATATCACTAAACTCGAAAAGAATTTTGGTCAGTTTGCATTTTTCTTCATCGTTTAGATGTTCTAATCGAAATTGATTTGTTTCATTTAATTCATAGTGAATAGCGTTATATACGCCTATGTCATTTGTTTAGGGCGGATCAAGGCATTGAAATGCGTTATTATCCTTGACAGAATTCTCATAAATCTCATTGAAAATAGATGATCGTTTAGAATAACTGTTTTTTGTTTGTAGTCGATTTTTGCTTCTAGACTCTATACATTCTCTACCTAGTAAGATATCGTAATTGTCGGAAAAGTTGTGTAAAATATTTGATGGATAGAGCAGAGCTTGCTAGGAGCAAATGATTCGCAATTCTTTAGTTGAACAATACCATTTATTGTTTGTACGTTCAATTGCCAAGGTTTTATAGGAAAGTTTAAAAAGTTTTGTTTTATCAGATTGATGGATGAACCTGTGCCAATTACACAGTTAAAATTTTGTCCATTCATAACTACTCTGATGAAGTGATTGGTTCTTCGTCGTCCAAGGCTCTGGTGGGCAGTGGTACTTTCTCTCTGTCTTTTATGAGGGGTATTAGAGGGTCTTTGACTCTGAGTTTGGTAATTCATTGGATTTTGTGATCTAGCTTGATCAAGATTTTGTTTGAATTCATTTTGTAATGCTTGATTATTTTGAGCATTTTCTTTTGGTTTATGATTTGGGTTAGCGTTATTTGACGTTAATTTGGACTAGGGTGATAATTCTGACTATTTAACTTTCTACGGTTTTCATTGCTTGAATTGCTTTGGGTTTTATTCGTTTTGGAATTGTCATTGTTTTGGTTATTACTTTCGTTATAACCATTTTCGTACAGTCCTTTGCGTTGAGCTACTTGATAGACCCCGTACTCTAAAAAAGAGTAGATGGGTCAATTAGGTTTGTCAGAAGCGAAATGTGCGTAACAGGCAGAAGGAGGCGTGGCCGACCCCATAAAGTATATATATTCTTGATCAGCATCAACAGCCGAGTTGACATAGCAATGTCTGTCTGTCCGTCCGTCCGTAAGAACACCTGGATCTTTAAAACTACAAAAGCTAGAGCCACCAAATTTATAATGAAAGTCCGTTATTAAGTCAGGCAGGTTAAGTTTATTTCAAATTTTTGCCACGCCCCTTACCGCCCCCGCAAAAAGCAAAAAACCAGACACATCTCGAAAAAAAATGTACTTTTAGGCCAATAACTCAGTAACTATAGTACTTAGGAACTGGTTTGCTAGAGACAGCCTTAATGCAATGCCATTAAAAATTTTGAGCTGCCATCTCCCTTTTCTCATTAGAGTTAACCAAACTATTGCACTTTAATGCCGATTTTAATTCATTTATTCATATAGTAGAGTGTTGTAATTCAACATTCGTATAGAGACATATAAAATCAAACTATTCTGAAAGTGGCATCAAAATACTACCTTTAACAAAAGAGCTACTGCGTTAGAAAGTTTGTTATTTAACTACAATATCACTTACGCGCGAGAGCGAGACAGAAACATACAAACACATGTTCGAACGTTCTAGATGCTTGTGTGGCGACAGCGCTGCCGGCAGACGCTGGCCCCGCCCAATACACACATACATGCATACATACGTATATGCATACATATAATTTCAAACGAATGTGTGTTTGTATGAATAATATGTAAATGCTGATTATCGGAGAATTCTTGGAAGTGGCGCGTGGTGCAACTGATAGAGTTGCGGCGCGTTGGTCTGAGGTTGTTGTAGGTTCGAATGCTGGCAATGCGAATTGTTAATTTAATTTTCTTTAAATTTCAATTCAAAAAGTACAAATAAAATTAAAAATTTAAAATTCCATTTAAAAATTTAAAAATTTGAACTCAAATTGAATACAAATGTTCACTACTATGGGAGTACATGGTCTTTTACAGTCGGCTCCATCGACTGTAGCCTTTCTCACTTGTTTTAGTTTTGAAACTGTTGTAATGTCATACTGTGCTAATGTCATAAATATTCTGTCTGGAAATTTTTGTGTAATAACGTATTTAATTGTGTTATTCATAGCATTGGTATACAATACAGTGTTATGGGCTTGATTTTCTAACAATAACTTTTTGGAAATTATAAAAGAATTAAACTCTAGTTCTTCAATAAACTTAAACTAAAAAAGAGAATAGGGGTCTATTCGGTTTGTCAGAAGCGGAATGTGCGTAACAGGCAGAAGGAGGCGTGGCCGACCCCATAAAGTATATAATTGTATATTTAATGTGTTAACCAAATCGAATAAATGTCGCGACACACTCTAACGACAACGTTGATGTAAAAAAAATACGAAGCGAGATTCACGACTTGTTTTATTCATTATCAACTTAAGACTAACAGATATTGGTTTAATAAATGATAAAGAAAGCTCTGCTGAATGTTTACATTATGGAGGGCACCACTGGTTGCTGGGAACCAAGCGTTGCTCGTTATCTCGGCTTAAGCTGGGAACAAAAATTATGCTGACTATGTGATTTGCAATCGATGCTGATCGATTAGGGGAGATGAGCCGGCTAGACGGCTCTTTGTTTACAATTGTTGAATTTATTCTCAAGTGAGGCTTGGGAATGTTTATAATTGGGGGTTGGATTCATTCTCAAGTGAAGCTTGGGAGTGTTTATAATTGGGGATATGGAACTCTGTAGACATAATCGGGATGAATATGTCACTTTCCTCTCCTTAAGAGGCGAGCCTGTGAATCAAGGCGAGGCTGAAGGGTAAAGTTTTGGTAAATTTGATTGTGTCATTTTGTTGTTGTTCTTTTGGTTGAACTGATTGCGGTGTATCTTTTTTGTGTTCATGAATTTGTTTCTTACATTTTTTATGGATTAATATTATGGGATTAAATGATACATATTTTAAATATAACAATATGATTATGAATATAATAATATTGGTTATAATTATTGTATATGAAAAGACTTTATTTTGGGATACAAGTTGTACAATGTCGTCATGTTTGATAGGCTTAATTTTGATAATTTCTATTGGTGGGTACAAAGGTGTTAGATCTATTTCGGGTTGTAAGTAATTGTCGCTTAAAATTATGTCATTTATTTGTAGTATACATTGATTGACATTAATAATTTTATTACCATGAATATTAAGATCTGTATTACTTTTTTGACAGTTTTGTTTTACATTTATGTTGGATATGTTCCATGTTACAATTGTATTTGGCTCTATGTACTTAATGATTTGTTTTTCGTTTATCTGCTTAAAGTTACAAATTGGTTTTGTATGAAGTAAAATTTTTGTAATACATTCATCAAATATTGGTTCATTTTTTCTATTAAAAATGTTATTTTCTTTTTCAAAATAAGAGATGGTACTGGTGTAATCGAGTTGATAACCATCATTGTCAGGATAGGGAATGATTTTAATGGTTTTAATAGTTTGAAAGTTGATTGGGATGTGGGATACAATTAGTATGATATTATCTTGGTGATTAATCCAAGTGGAGGTTTTAATTAGTAGAATGTTTCGGTTGTCAACACTGTCAAGTATTTAAAGTATTTATGATTCTAATTTTTAGACCCCGTACTCTAAAAAAGAGTATAGGGGTCTATTAGGTTTGTCAGAAGCGAAATGTGCGTAACAGGCAGAAGGAGGCGTGGCCGACCCCATAAAGTATATATATTCTAGATCAGCGTCAACAGCCGAGTCGCCCACAAAAAGCAAAAAACTGGACACACCTCCGGAAAAATTGGTGTTTTCGGCAAATATCTCAGTAACTATAGCACTTAGGCACACCAATTTGGGTACGGAAGTTCATAGACACAGCATATTGCATTGCCTTTTAAAAATTTGGACTGCCACGCCCCTTTTCCCGCATTTGATAAAATAATTTTCAAACTTCAATGCCGTTTTTAGCGATTTTGTTCGTATTGTTCTTTATAATTCGTGTGGAGACTAATTATATTAACCTATCCTGAAAAGCGCATTAAAATCGGGTTATAAACAAGAAAACTAGAAGCGTTACAATATTGTTAATTGAATGCAATATCAACCCATTGGTGCAAGCGAGGCAGAAACACACAAGCACATGTTCGAACGTTTTCGCTGCCTGTGTGGCGGCAGCGCTGCCTTCGGACGCTGGCCGCGGCGAATACACACATATGTACATACATGCATGCATCGTATATTGTCAAACGTATGTGTATTCGCATACAAACAAACAGATGTAGGTTTGATTATGCTTAGATGGTTTTTGTTTCAACGTGTTTTAATGCAAGTACTATTCATTGTAATATCTTGATACCGATTTTAATAATTTAATCGGGAAAATGCAGAGAGTATTATACGGTCGGGCGCGCTCGACTGTACTTTTCTTTCTTGTTAATGATACATTTGGTGTAACAAAAAGGCTGTATTTCTCTGGTTTATTGAAACTATTAATGAAAAGATGTTATTACTATTGACTTTTCTGCCCACCATCAAATTATTCGGCATAAATATGCAGACAGCATATTTAAATGTTTCAGACAACAATTAGAAGCTGAATCTCAAAAACAAGAATACGTTCTCTCTTTACTATCGGTATGCTTCTAGATGATCTATAGTGAGATTAGTGAGATAAGGATACGCATTATTCTGAAATTGTGTATAATTGTTATCCAAATCTTTTCCAAGTTCTCTTACAAATTACTAGAGCCTACAAAATATTTGAAAAATTTTTTTGTGCAATATTCCTGGTTAGCCTAGGTGTTTAGCTAACTCACTAAATTAAAACGTTTTTTCGAAAAGTATAAAAAACTCGACTGGTATTCAACACTGAATCACCAGTTTCAAATTTTCGAATCCAATCATTTTACGATAGTATTTTCTATTGCGGATGTTAGACAAAACAACTTCGCAAGAGTTATATTCTATTGCTTATTTAATTAGTGAGATGTATAATCACAAACATATAGAGTGCAACTTCTGATATCTATATAAGATGTTGGTTGTATATTACCATTAAAGTGCCACTCCTATGGGTATAAAAGTTTAGGGCTAAAGTTTTTCGCTACCGATCTTTCATTTAAAAAAATTGGTTATAGCTACCTTGGACGCCAAAAATGTTAGGAACACGAAAGTTCATATTATACAATTTGGACTTTCTGCGTGCAAAATAATCGTAGCAACTTAGCGAGCAAAGAAGTCAATACCGAAACGATAATGCTTGGCTTTCGGGCTATGGAGAGACAGGCGGTGGAATCCTCTGGTACCCTTAGCTAAGTTCGGGAGGGGCGCGGGGGTGGAATACTATCGGAAACTAATTCACATTATGTTAACTCAACTGAATAATAAAAAAAACAAAAGAGAATTGTCATATGTCGCACCCTTCCCGACCGTTATCTTTAAGGTTAAAGATTTGTAAAGATTCCCTACTCAAAAGACCGTTACTCCTACTGCACTTCAAACACCATGTCCTCTAGAAACCAAAATTAAAAAAAAATCTTGCAAGTCATTTTAAACGTTATAATTAGGTATATTTGTCTGCATTACACTTCATGTCTTAATGTAAATAAAAACAAGAAAAAACGGTTATCTTCGGCTCGCCGAAGATTAAATACCCTTGCAGTCATGAATATTGCATTAATTTGGTTTTTTTAACCAATTATTTCTATGGAAGTTATATGATATAGTAGTCCGATTTGAAATTTGGTCAACAGATGGGGGACAATGAGAAATACATTCTGCGTGAATTTCGTTGAAATCGGTCAATAGACACCGAAAATGTTCATACTAAGCATTTTCGACCGATTGTTCCTATGGGAGCTATATGATATAGTGGTCCGATTTGGATGAAATTTGGTCAACAGATGGGGGACAATGAGAAATAAATTCTGCTTGAATTTCGTTGAAATCGGTCAATAGACACCGAAAATGTTCATACTAAGCATTTTCAACCGATTGTTCCTATGAGAGCTATATGATATAGTGGTCCGATCTGGCCGATTTTTACATATGAACTACGTGCAGAGAGAATACAGGCCTGTACCAAATTTCATTAAGATAGCTTTAAAACTGAGAGACAGACGGACAGACAGACGGACATGGCTATATCGACTCGGCTGTTGATGCTGATCAAGAATATATATACTTTATGTGGTCGGAAACGCTTCCTTCAATGCGTTACAAACTTCGTGACAAAAACAATATACCCTCTGCAAGGGTATAAAAAAATAATCAAAATGTTCAGGCTTGCAATATTTATATGTATATAGTGACATATGTAGATACATACGTACCTAAACCCATATACCACATACACCCCATACACCACACTTATTATTTATGTTAAAGATTTCTTTCGCACAAAAAACTAATGTAAACACTATCAAAAAATCAAATGGTGACAATAACAATTCTGGCTTCCCACGAATGCATTAAATATCATAAACAATTCGCCAAAATCGTTATTCCCATCATTGGGGTTAAAACTGCTGACGTTAAACAAATCCTAGCCGAACTCTCTCAATCTCTTCAAGATCGAGATCTTTCTCTATTTACATAAGAGCTAAAAGCTCAATGAGTCCAAAGTCCAATTAATGAAAGCTCAAAACCGAGGTTTGCTTAACGTCATCAGAACATAGGATAAGTAGTCTAGTTTTGTACTCCGTAGTTTCGAGTTTATTGAATAAAGTTTTATAAACCAAGAGTCGAAACATCTTATTGGCGCAGCCGGTAGGATATCGTTATTAAATATCCTCGTAATAAGTAATCGTCCTTTTTTCAATCCATTGAAAAGAAATCCTTGTACGACCAAGGAATTTCTAGGATTCGAGCACGCGAATTTGCCGCAGCAAGGAAACGGTTAAAACATTACAATTTTGGAAAAAATAATTTCTTGATATCCGCCAAAGAACCTAAGCGTGTGTGACTCAAAACCCAATTATCAGTCGTGGCCCTTATTTAAATGTGCGACCGCCACCAAAGATAATTGCTATTACAAGGAAAACCGCGCAAAACACCAAACAGTGTTCAACCAAAAAATAGATCCTCCGGACTATTTGAACACCTGTAAATAAAAAGCTTATTTCTGGGCTTTACATATCAATTTATTGATCCCTGTAAACGTAAGTCTCTTATAATTCAACAAAAGGGACAATTAAAACAAAAAACCTGAAGTGACAACTGCCAACAAAATAAAAAAAAAAATCTACAACAACACCATGGCAACCAACCCACCAATGGAACTATCGGAAATACATCTAAAGCAAGCGCTTGGACAAATTCGACAAGTGCCAGTATTCGACGGAAAAACCGTGGAACTAACTGCATTTATAAGGAGGATCGATTTTATTATGCAGTTATATCCAACACAGGATGTGAGACAACATAGTGTCCTATTTGGAGCAATCGAGATGCAGACCACCGGATCCGCACAACGAGTGTCGCAGCTGACAGCAGCCACAACCTGGGGAGAGTTAAGGAGCGCCCTCATCGACGAATTTAAAACACAAACTCCGTATGAAGAACTTCTACGACGTCTTTATAATACCAACTTCAATAATAGTATCCATAAGTTTGTTGAAGATCTAGAGTATAAATCTTTTGTAATATCCAATAAGTTAATGTTAGAAAATCAGGTCCAGAACACTATATTGTATACTAATGCAATGAATAATACTATTAAAGACGTTATTACAAAAAAATTACCGGACAGAATTTTTATGACATTAGCACGATATGACATTACAACAGTTTCAAAATTAAAACAAGTAGCTCAACGCGAAGGATTGTACGAAAATGGTTACAACGAACGTAATAACCAAAACAATGACAATTCCAAAACGAATAAAACACAAAGCAATTCAAGCGCTGAAAACCGTGGAAAGGGAAGTAACCAGAATTATTACCCTACTCCAAATTACTCAAATAACGCTAACCCAAATCATAAATCAAAAGAAAATGCTGAAGCATTACAAAAGGAATTCAACCAAAACCTTGATCAAGCTAGATCACAAAACCCAATGAATTACCAAACTCAGAGTCAAAGACCTCCCAATCCCTCTCATAAAAGACAGAGAGAAACTAGTGGCCACTCTAAGATGGAAACATCAGAAAATTTTCATCAAGGAGCCTCGGACAACGAAGAACCAATCCCTTCATCAGATTAGTTATAAATGGACACAATTTTAATTGTGTAATTGACACAGGTTCATCCATAAATCTAATGAAACAAAACTTTTTAAAATTTCCTATAAAACCTTGCCAATTGAACGTACAAACAATAAATGGTATTGTTCAATTAAAGAATTGTGTATCTTTTGCCCCTAGTAAACTATGCCCTACCCATCAAATATTTTACTTACACAACTTTTCTGATAAATACGATATCTTACTAGGTAGAGAATATCTAGAATCCTGTGAAGCAAAAATTAACTATAAACAGAAAACAGTTATTCTAAACGATCATCTATTTTCAATGAGATATGACCGTGAGAATTCTGTCAAGGACAAGACCGCATTTCAATGCCTTGATCCGCCCCAAACAAACGACATAGCAGTAAATTACGCTATCAATAATGAATTAAATTAAACAAATCAATTCCGATTAGAACATCTAAACGATGAAGAAAACTGCAAACTTACCAAAATTCTTTTCGAGTTTAGTGACATTCAGTACAAAGAAAGTGAAAATTTGACTTTTACCAGTACAATTAAGCATGTCATCCAAACTAAACACGAAGACCCAATTCAAAAGCGTCCATACAAGTATGCGCAAAAATTCGACGAAGAAGTCGAAAAACAAATCAAAAAAATGATTGAACAAGGTATAATACGTAAATCAAAATCACCTTATTGCTCACCAATTTGGATTGTGCCAAAGAAACGTGACACATCAGGTAAAGAAAAATTCCGTATAGTTATTGACTATCGAAACTGAAATGAAATAACAATCGATGATAAATATCCTATCCCAGTCATGGATGATATACTAGACAAACTTGGAAAATGTCAGTATTTTACCACAATTGACTTAGCGAAAGGATTTCATCAGATACAAATGGACCCACAAAGTATACCAAAAACAGCTTTTTCAACTAAAAATGGATATTACGAATACACTCGAATGCCTTTTGGATTGAAAAACGCCACAGCAACATTTCAACGTTGTATGAACAATCTATTAGAAGATCTAATTTACAAAGATTGTTTAGTATACATGGATGATATAATAGTGTATTCCACTTCATTGGAAGAACATCTATTATCATTAAAAAGGGTATTTACAAAACTGCGCGAAGCTAATCTAAAATTGCAATTAGATAAATGCGAATTCATGAAAAAGGAAACTGAATTCCTAGGGCACATAATAACAACAGAAGGAATAAAACCAAACCCAACTAAAATCTCTGCTATACAACATTTTCCAATACCAAAAACAGCCAAAGAAATAAAATCGTTTTTAGGTCTTTGTGGTTATTACAGAAAATTCATTCCTAATTTTGCACACGTTGTAAAGCCAATGACTTTAAAATTAAAGAAAGGTGCAACTATAAATATAAAAGAACCAAATTACATTTCTGCTTTTGAAAAATTAAAAGTACTTATAACATCCGATCCAATATTAGTTTATCCGAATTTCGAAAAACCATTTTGTCTTACAACTGATGCCAGTAACATAGCTATTGGAGCTGTTCTGTCTCAAAATCAAAAACCAATTTGTTTCGCAAGTAGAACCCTAAACGAACATGAAATTAACTATGCAGCAATTGAAAAGGAACTTTTAGCCATCGTTTGGGCAACCAAATATTTCCGATCTTATCTCTACGGTACAAAATTCGAGATTCTCAGTGACCACAAACCACTTGTTTGGCTTAATAATATTAAATAACCAAATATGAAATTACAACGCTGGAAAATAAAATTAAATGAATTTGATTATCACATTGAATATGTACCGGGAAAAGAAAACTATGTTGCAGGTGCTTTGTCTAGAATTAAAATTGAAGAAAACTTGTTAGGAGAAACTTCCGATGTAACAGTAGCAACAATCCACAGCGCTCAAGAAGATAACCAATATTACATTTCACTCACAGAAAGACCAATCAATTATTTTAAAAGACAAATAGAATTTATAAAAAGTAACTCAAATAACACAAACGTCATTAATTATTTTCATAAAACAAAAATCTTAATAAATTATGTCGAAATGACACACAACCATGCAAAAGAATTAATTAAAGAATACTTATGTTCAAAGAAAAGTGTTATATACTTCAGCAACGAAGCCGATTTTCTTACATTTCAGAATGCTTTCGTTAAAATAATTAGTCAATAACATTACAAAAGTAATGAGATCAACTAAAAAACTAATAGACCTCCAGACATATGCCGAATTCAAAGAATTTATTATTAATACACACGAAAAGTTATTACATCCAGGAATAGAGAAAATGACACTATTATTTAAAGAAGAATATTATTACCCAGATTATCAAAACTTAATACAAAACATAATTAACGAATGCAAAGTTTGTAATATAGCAAAAACAGAACACAGAAACACTAAGTTAGCTTTCGAATTAACTAAAGAAATCCATAATCCAAGAGAAAAATATGTCATTGATTTTTATATGGTAGACAATAAACAATTTCTATCTTGTATAGACTTATATTCCAAATACGCAACTTTAATAGAAGTAAATGGTCGAGATTGGTTAGAAGCCAAAAGAGCTCTTTTAAAAGTATTTAATGACATGGGTAAACCAATAGAAATAAAAGCTTTCTTGTGCTCCGCACTACAAATGTGGTTAAAGTTAGAAGACGTAAATATATCCATCACAACTAGCAAAAATGGTATTTCCGACATAGAAAGATTCCATAAAACAGTAAATGAAAAATTAAGAATTGTTAATTCTGACACTAACCATGAAAACTAATTAACCAGTTTTGAAGTAATACTTTACACTTATAACCATAAAACCAAACATAATTCAACTGGTAGAACACCAGCAGACATTTTCATTTACGCAGGAACACCTGAGTATGATACACAGCTAAATAAGAAAAGACAAATAGAAAGATTTAATGAAAAAAGAACCGAATTTGAAATAGATACTAGATATAGGGAATCACCTTTAGTAAGATCTAAATCCACAAACCCATTTAAACAAACACGAAATATAACACAAATAGATGAAAAACATTATGAAGAAGTAAACAGAGGTAGAAAAATAACACACTATAAATCAAAATATAAAAGAAAGAAAGTAACTAATGAAAGTAAATATGATAATTCCAGATCAACTAATAACCCGAATCAAGATGATAACCCCTCATAATTTAACAACTATAATTATAACACTCATGCTACTCAACTTTGTATGGCCAATAAAAGGTCAAAATTTGGAAATCAACCCAATTAACTCCAAAAACAGATATCTTATATTTCAAACAGGAACAATCAATTTACCTATAAAATACGAATACCACTATTTAACTATTAACATAACAAAAACTGAAGAAACTTATAGTAATTTAATGAAACAAACAAAAGAATTTGAACCATTAGTAAAAATACAGTACTTAACAGAAAAACTGGACAGAGAAATGAACGGCTTAAGACTAGTAAAACGAAATAAAAGAGGACTTGTAAATTTCATGGGCACATTTTATAAATACCTTTTCGGAACTTTAGATCAAGAAGACAAAGAAGAATTACAATCAAAAATAGATAACCTTTCAGAAAATAGTGTTCAAGCCAATGAACTAAATGAAGTAATAAAAGCTGTTAACAAAGGAATAGAAGTAATGAACAGATTAAGTATCACACATGAGGCAGAGCAACGACTCGAATTACTAATTTTCAACATACCAGAATTCACAGAATATGTCGAAGACATTGAGTTAGGTATGCAATTAACCAGGCTTGGTATATTCAACCCTAAATTACTAAAATATGACTCACTAAAACATTTAAACGTTGAAAAAATAATAAATATTAAAACATCAACTTGGCTAAAAACAACTACTAACGAAATTTTAATTATTTCCCATATTCCACGCGAAATTATAAATACTGCACTATACGGCATTATTCCATACCCTGACGAAAACAAAAACATTTTGACCGAAACTATACATGACACTTACTACTTACAGAACAACAAAGCATTCACAGCAACCAATAAAAATCTAGTTATGAACAAATGTATTACTGGAATATTAAAGCAAGATAAAACAGAATGTAGATATTCAAAATCCCATAAAAATTATGAAATTAAGTATGTAGAACCAAACATTATGTTAACATGGAACTTACCGCAAACTGTACTAAACCAAAATTGTATCAACCAAGAAATTATTATCGAAGGAAACAATATGATAAAAGCTATAAATTGTTCAATCCAATTAGATGAAATTCAAATAACTAATACTATGCTAGATTACACACAAACAGTCTACATAAATAATAATATAACCAAACTAGAACCATTGTCATATGTCCAAACTAAAGAAATTATCCAACAACAAACAAAATCGTACAACACATTCCAAATTATAACTATAACAACTTTAACAATTATTTTAATAGTACTTATATTATACATTATCTTTAAATATAAAAATATTCCACAAAAAATTATTGTTAATTATAAGAACAAAAAAGAATCAACCCCAAACATACAATCAAATATTCAAAATAATACAGAATTATATCCAAATGTAACTGAAAACGATATCGAAGAAATTGTAATAGATCCAACACTACATCCAAAATTAACCGCCTGAGGACAGGCTCATTTCTTAAGGATGGGGAAGTGACATATGTAGATACATACGTACCTAAACCCATACACCACATACACCACATACACCATACACCACACTTATTATTTATGTTAAAAATTTCTTTCGCACAAAAAACTAATGTAAACACTATCAAAAAATCAAATGGTGACAATAACACCACAAAAAACTAATGTAAACACTATCAAAAAATCAAATGGTGACAATAACAATTCTGGCTTCCCACGAATGCATTAAATATCATAAACAATTCGCCAAAATCGTTATTCCCATCATTGGGGTTAAAACTGCTGACGTTAAACAAATCCTAGCCGAACTCTCTCAATCTCTTCAAGATCGAGATCTTTCTCTATTTACCTAAGAGCTAAAATCTCAATGAGTCCAAAGTCCAATTAATGAAAGCTCAAAACCGAGGTTTGCTTAACGTCATCAGAACATAGGATAAGCAGTCTAGTTTTGTACTCCGTAGTTTCGAGTTTATTGAATAAAGTTTTATAAACCAAGTGTCGGAACATCTTATTATATATATTTTGGTCTTATTTTAATTCCATTATTAATCATATATTGGTGTGCTTGTGTGTTTGTATGTGCAAATAGAAGAAACAAGTAAGAAAGGCTACAGTCGATCGAGCCGACTGTAAAAGACCCCGTACTCCCATAGAAGTGCGCAATTGTATTCAATTTAAATTCAAATTTTCGAATGAAATTTAAAAATTTTCATTTTATATGTACATTTTGAATTGAAATTTAAAAAAATTAAATTAACAATTCGCATTGCCGCAACTCTATCAGTTGCACCACGCGCCACTTTCAAGAATTCTCCGATAATCAGCATTTACATATTATTCATACAAACACACATTCGTTTGAAATTATATGTATACATGTATGTATGTATGTGTGTATTCGGCGCGGCCAGCGTCTGCCGGCAGCGCTATCGCCACACAAGCATCAAAAACGTTCGAACATGTGTTTGTATGTTTCTGTCTCGCTCTCGCGCGTAAGTGATATTGCACTTAAATAACAAACTTTGTAACGCTGTAGCTCTTTTGTTAAAGGTAGTATGTTGATGCCACGTTCAGAATAGTTTGATTTTATATGTCTCTATACGAATGTTGAATTACAACACTCTACTATATGAATAAATGCCTTAAAAACGGCATTAAAGCGTAAAAGTTTTTTAGCTGATGTGGGGAAAAGGGGCGTGGCAGCTCAAAATTTTTAATGGCATTGCATTAAGGATGTCTCTAGCAACCTGTTTACCAGAAATGGTGTTCCTAAGTGCCATAGTTACTGAGTTATTGGCCTAAAAGTAAATTTTTTTTCGAGGTATGTCTGTTTTTTTGCTCATTGCGTGGGCGGTAAGGGGCGTGGCAACAATTTGAAATAAACTTGATCTGCTCGCGAAGATAACGGACTTTCATTCTGTAGTTTGTACAAGCGTTTCATCCAAACTGAGTCTTTATTCTTGTTCCGATAGAACTATTCGCTCATCGGAACTATTATTCTCGTTCAATTTACCAAATGTTCTTATTCTATATTCGATATTTACAAACTCAATGCTTATCGATAGTATAATATACAATTAGAAACTTATTAACTATTTAGCTACTATGACTATGAACACCTACTAGTATATTACCACAACTCGGCCATTCTGACATATATGAAATCTCCTGATTTCTGTTTGACATACTTCTTGTTACAATATTTCTTATTACTTGCTTTGCGTTACCTAATAGTTCTTTTTTATTTACAATTTTTCTTTGCCTATTATTTACATTGTTTTTGACATTTTTTGTGTCTTTTTCATTTGAAATACCTTCGTAGTTTTCATGATTTCTGATAGTTACATTATCTTGAACATTACAATTTTCATTATTACTTATGTCAGTTTCATTTTCGCTATTAAGTGTTTCATATTCTTCATTACTTATTTCTGTATTCTCCTTACTATTGAACCAGGGTTTAATATTATTTGCTGCCCATATTCCTTCATAAGGTATTTGAGATTGTTGAAAATTTTCTACATCCTTTATTAGATATCTATCGTTTTCTAATATTTTTTCAACTCTATAAGGTCCTTTATATTTGGGTGTTAGTTTACTTGACACGCCCGTTTGAGAATTAAAGTTTCGAATCATTACATAGTCGTTTTCTTTATATTCTGTTGATCCTTTACGTTTCAAGTTTGTATATTCTTCGTTCCTCATTTGTGCTTTACTTTGGTTACTTTCTGCCATCTTTCGTACCATTGCTAAATCTCGTTGCTCTTGACCTTGTTCATTTTCAACTACGTTTTCCTTTAAACTATCTATAACTTTACCTTTTTGTGTGACACCAAATAACATTATGCTAGGGTATTCATTAATACTTCTTTGTTTAGTATTATTCATTGCATACTCTACATTTTCTAATACTTTGTCCCAATTTAAATTGTTGTCTGACTCTGTCATTTTAGCTACCATTGGTCCTAAGTCTTTGTTGACTCTTTCTACTTGCCCATTTGCCTCAGGAGAGCCTGTTGCAATTTTCAAATGATGGATATTGTTATTTTCAACAAACATTTTGAAATCATTGGACGTAAAGCAAGTTCCTCTGTCTGACACAACACATTTCGGTCTACTATATGCTCTAAAATATTCTTTTAATGATTTGATGGCTTCTTCTGTCTTGGTAGTTTTTGCTGGAAATAATCTTACAAACTTTGTAAAAGCATCTATTATTACAAAAATGTGCTTATTTTTAACCGCTTTTTCATTGATAGGTCCAAAATGATCAATATGTATTACTTCGAATGGAACATTTCCTTTTGGAATCGAATGAAGAAAACCTTCTTGTTTACCTGACTTATTTGAAAATGCTATACACTTTAAACAATTCTTTATATGATTATCTACTTTCTGTCTTACATTTTTAAACCAATAACTTTTCCCAATTAGATCTGTTACTTTGTCTATTCCAAAATGTCCCATTTCATTATGATATTTATATAATACCTGTTCTTCCATAGCTTTCGGGACGCAAAATAGTAATCTACCATCTTTTTTCTTATATATGATACCGTTACGCATTTCATAATGTTCATTCTCCTTATTGGCTAACATTTCTTGCAAACTTTTTAAATTTTCATCTTTGTTTTGACATATTATGAGATTCTCCTCAAATGTATTAGCTTCTATACTTAGAATATTATTGTTTCTGCTTAAAGCATCTACATGCTGCATTCTTTTTCCTGCTCGATGCTCAAGATCAAAATCGAAATTCGCCAATTCAAGTGCCCATCTGGCAATTCTGGGATTGAGCGTTTTTTTATTTAAAGTTAATATGAGTGAATTACAATCTGTCACTACTTTGAATTTCATACCTTGAAGATAAACTCGAAATCTGTTGAGAGCATAAACAATAGCCAATGTTTCTAATTCGAAACTGTGATATTCAGATTCTGCTGTGGACGTCCGTTTGGAGAAATACAAAACCGGATGAAATCTCATATCTTTTTTCTTCTTTTGAAACAATATTGCCCCAAAACCTAAAGAGCTTGCATCGCAATGGAGTTCAGTTTCGTCGTGAGGGTCAAATAGTGCTAGTATCGGGGCATCGATTAATTTTTTTCTTTAATAGATTAAATGCATTCATTTCATCTTCGCCAAATTTAAAAGGTTTATCTTTTCTAGTCAGATCATATAAAGGTTTAGCTATAATGGAAAAATTTTGAATGAATTTTCTAAAGTAGGAACACAATCCGATAAAACTTTGAACTTCCACCACTTTTTTCGGTACTGGAAAATTTTGTATTGCTTCTATTCCTTTTTTGTCAGTTCTAATGCCTTCACTCGTTATTTCATAGCCTAAATATTTTATTTTATTCATCAAAAATTCGCACTTGTCAAGTCTAAGCTTTAGTTTATTCTCAACTATTCGCTTCAATACCTTTCTTAATATATTAAAATGTTCTTCCGCGTTTTCTGTTGCCACCATAATGTCATCTAAATAAACTATTACTTCACCACTACGTATCATGTCTGCAAATATTTTGTTTATAAATCGTTGAAAAGTTGACGGGGCATTACGTAGTCCAAATGGCATTCTTAAAAACTCGAATTGTCCCAAAGGCGTTGTAAACGAAGTAAATTTAACAGAATCTTTGTGCATGTGAACGTGGTAAAAACCATTTTTTAAATCGAACTTCGAGAATATTCTTTTATTTGCTAAACTGTCTAATAAATCATCTATTAGAGGGATTGGATAGCTATCCTTTGCTGTACTTTTATTTAATTTCCTATAATCCACACACATTCGAAGGTCACCAGTTTTTTTTCTTACTAGAACAATCGGTGAAACATATTCTGAATCGCTAGGTTGAATAAATCCGTTTTTAATGTTTTCATCTAAAATTTTTTGTAACTGACCTTTTTCAACGTATGACAATCTCCTCGGCGGACAACTAAAAGGTTTTATGTTTTCTGTAACAATTTTCATTTCACATTTCACCACTGGCTCGAGAGGACGTATTGGTTTTTCATAACATTCTACAAACAGTTTTTGAAATCTTCTTCTATCATTGAGACTTACATTTTCTCCTAAAGCTAGATTTAATTCATCATCTCTACAATCGATTAACATTAATTGACCTTCAAAACATTTATCTTCAAACTCTTTTGATTCATTACAATTGTGCACAACATCTGGCATTTCATAATTTTTATCTTTCTTATGAATGACTTTTTCTGATATCTCATTTTCATTTACTTTTTGAATACTTTCATGTCCTTTTCCAGCTTTACTTATAAAATTTTCTTTGCATTTTTTATTTTCAAACATAATTTTGGCGTCACATATCTTTAAAAAATCTCTACCTAACACAACAGAATGCTTCATTGACTCATCAGACACTATAATCATTTCAATTTCAACATTTTTATTTATTAGCGATACAAAACATTTCAACTTTCCATAAGTTTTTAATAGGCTCTTATTGATGCCAAAATAACATAAATTTGTAATTTCATTTAATTTTAAATTTGATGGAACATATGAATATTTCATGAAACTGATTGGACTTCCTGAGTCTATGAGACATTCTGTAATTAAACTGTAATTAGTGTTTTGCTTAAATATAATATTAAAATATCTTACATAGTCATTTTCGTCTGTAATAATTTTCTTCTTATAAAGGTTGCAATCTTTTGCAACATGTCCGATCTTGTTGCATGCGTAGCATGCACCATCTTGACGTTTTTCCTTTCGACACTCCGAGGCAATGTGACCCAAACTGTTACAGTTGTAGCATTTAATCTTTGACTTACTTTGCGTTAATCCAGACACAGCTGCAGATACCTTCTTTGGTGGCGGCCCATTCGCCTGACGGATACCACGCACAGCACGCAGCAAATCCATTTTTGACGAGAACATTTGTAGCTTCATTTGAGTTTGCAACTGTTGATCAAGGACTCCTGCTATAGTATACTGGACGAACTCTTCATCGTTGAGCTCCAGGCGATTAGATAAGATTAGCTTATCATTGAAGTAATCGATAAAGTCCTCGTTGAGCTGCCACTTCCGATTTTCGAATGTACGTCGAACTGTAAACTTATCTTCCTTTGCGCCAAAAACTAGGTCCATTTCAGTAATGATTTCATTTGGCGTACAGTCATAAATTAGTATTGACTGTAACCAACTTTGTGCTTTGCCTTTAAGCTTACTGAATAACAAAGCACGCACCACATTGTCAGTCATTTTGAAGTTTGCTCGAAGACTTTGTAACAAATTCATCCATACATTATAATTATTGCCACCACTGTATTCTGGCAACATTTCTATCAGAGTGTTAAACGGTAACTAGGTTGAATTGTTGTCGTCCGTTGTATTTTCATTGTTACCTTTTTGTTTAACTAAAATCATTTCTTTTTGTAATTTTAATAGTTCATTTTCTTTTTTAAGTAATTCCATTTCCTTGCTCAATATATCGTTACGTTTTTGTTCAATTTCCTTGTATTTGTCGTCATCAACGTTTTTGTTCTGATCATTGTCATTGACGTCACTATTGTCGTTTTCGTTTTCTTCGACTACGTCGTTGTCGTCATCATTGTTGTTGTTGTCTTCTTGAGCTTCGTTGTTGTTGTCGACACTCTCGTTGCAAAAATTTGTCTGTACATCATTTTCGTATTCTCGTTCCACACTACAGTTTTGTATAGCGGTGTATACTTTTTCTGTACGCATCTTTTCTGTACGCGTCTTTTTGATGGCGCCTTTGTGGCCGGCTTCGTTTTGGATTTCTATTTCTTGTGAAATAGCTCCAACATCACTACAAATGTTTTCGCAATTAATATTTTCTACAATTGCTTTTATTTTGTCTGTATCAGGCGAGTGATCATTAATACGACTTATTAACACTGCGCGTGTGCCGGTAGTTGCTAAGCTTAACTCTTTACAAATACGTTTAAGGTTTTTTGTAGACATATCACTTAACGTTTCCATTATTTACAAGTTTAATTGTCTTTGTTTGGAATATTTTTAATTTTAACCACTTGTTTTTGTTTTTTAAATTTTTATGCGTAAGCTGCACCACTTCTGATGTAGTTTGTACAAGCGTTTCATCCAAACTGAGTCTTTATTCTTGTTCCGATAGAACTATTCGCTCATCGGAACTATTATTCTCGTTCAATTTACCAAATGTTCTTATTCTATATTCGATATTTACAAACTCAATGCTTATCGATAGTATAATATACAATTAGAAACTTATTAACTATTTAGCTACTATGACTATGAACACCTACTAGTATATTACCACAATTCCAAATTTGGTGTCTCTAGCTTTTGTAGTTTAAAAGATCCAGGTGTTCATACGGACGGATGGACAGACGGACATTGCTATATCAACTCGGCTGTTGATGCTGATCAAGAATATATATACTTTATGGGGTCGGCCACGCCTCCTTCTGCCTGTTACGCACATTTCGCTTCTGACAAACCTAATAGACCCCTATACTCTTTTTATACTCTCTGTAAGAGTATATTGGGTTTGTGCAAATGTATGTAACAGGCAGAAGGAGGCGTGGCAGACCCCATAAAGTATATATATTCTTGATCAGCATCACAAGCCGAGTCGATATAGCCATGTCCGTCTGTCCGTCTGTCTGTCTGTCTGTCTGTCTGTCTGTCTGTCTGTCCGTATGAACAAACAGATTTCAGAGATGGTAAGAGCTACAAGTTCGAGCTTGGTGTCAAACGATCAGAAATTTAGTCAGTCAATACAAGAATCTTTTTTTTTTCGATGCCACGCCCCATTCGCCCACAATAAGCAAAAAACTGGACACACCTCGGAAAAAATTGGTGTTTTCTTCAAATATCTCAGTAACTATGGCACCTAGGTTCACCAATTCTGGAACGGGAGGTTCCTAGCGACAGCATAGTTGCATTGCCATTTAAAAGTTTGGACTGCCACGCCCCCTTTTCCCACACTTGAAAAAACTTCAAATGCCGTTTTGTGCGAACTTGTTCGTATCATACAGTATTGTTTAATTACAATTCGTGTGAAGATTAACTATATTAAACTATCCTGAAAGGCGCATTAACATCGGACTATAAACAAGAAAACTAGAAGCATTACAATATTGATAATTGAACGCAATATCAACCCATAGGTGCAAGCGAGATAGAAACACACAAGCACATGTTCGAACGTTTTCGCTGCCTGTGTGTCGACAGCGCTGCCCGCGGTCGCTGGCTGCGCCGAATACACACATACATACATACATATTTGCATCATATACATATTGCCAAACGTATGTGTATTCGAATACAAACAAACAGATGTGTGTTTGATTATGCTTAGATTGTTTTTGTTTCAACGTGTTTTAATGCAAGTAATTCACATTGTAATATCTCGATACCGATTTCAATAATTTAATCGGGAACAAATGCAGAGAGTATTATACGGTCGGGCGTGCTCGACTGTACTTTTCTTTCTTGTTTAGAGTACGGGGTCTAAAAAGAAAAAAAAAGATTCTGGCAAATGTAGTATGTAGATTAAAGGAGGTAATGTAGAGAAATGAATAATGTTTACCTTTTTTAGAAGATATATATATAAAACATATAAATATAAGGTTATGTATATAGTAATATTGATATATTTACTCTTATATATTTATATATATGTGACATGTGTAGATATTTACTTTATATCCAACAAGCAACATATTATTATTAAAAACAAGAACTCTCTGCATTTTCCCGATTAAATTATTAAAATCGGTATCCAGATATTACAATGAATAGTACTTGCATTAAAACACGTTGAAACAAAAACCATCTAAGCATAATCAAACCTACATCTGTTTGTTTGTATGCGAATACACATACGTTTGACAATATACGATGCATGCATGTATGTACATATGTGTGTATTCGGCGCGGTCAGCGTCCGAAGGCAGCGCTGCCGCCACACAGGCAGCGAAAACGTTCGAACATGTGCTTGTGTGTTTCTGCCTCGCTTGCACCAATGGGTTGATATTGCATTCAATTAACAATATTGTAACGCTTCTAGTTTTCTTGTTTATAACCCGATTTTAATGCGCTTTTCAGGATAGGTTAATATAATTAGTCTCCACACGAATTATAAAGAACAATACGAACAAAGTCGCTAAAAACGGCATTGAAGTTTGAAAATTATTTTATCAAATGCGGGAAAAGGGGCGTGGCAGTCCAAATTTTTAAAAGGCAATGCAACTATGCTGTGTCTAGGAACTTCCGTACCCAAATTGGTGTGCCTAAGTGCTATAGTTACTGAGATATTTGCCGAAAACACCAATTTTTCCCGAGGTGTGTCCAGTTTTTTGCTTTTTGTGGGCGAATGGGGCGTGGCATCGAAAAAAAAAAGATTCTTGTATTGACTGACTAAATATCTGATCGTTTGACACCAAGCTCGAACTTGTAGCTCTTACCATCTCTGAAATCTGTTTGTTCATACGGACAGACAGACAGACAGACAGACAGACAGACAGACAGACGGACAGACAGACGGGCAGACGGACATGGCTATATCGACTCGGCTTGTGATGCTGATCTATATACTTTATGGGGTCTGCCACGCCTCCTTCTACCTGTTACATACTTTGCACAAACCCAATATACTCTTGCAGAGAGTATAAAAAAATTTTATTTTTGGTTTTGTTTAAATAGTTGCAACTGCCAAAGTCCACATTTTTGCTTTAATTATTGAAAAGTATACACTCTTTGTACAGGTTATAGTATTTGCTTTCGCAACAACAACAACCAGGCTTTTAGATCAGCTGCACTAACACATTCTCACAATTTTCTTTTGCTTTGGAGAATTGTAACTATAGCAATTTTTCGTGTTACAGGGCAAATTAGAAAATTCACAAAAATCAGATAACGGCCAGAATGCGTTGTATTAACATACTTACACGCAATGATATTGTAGACGCGCACTAACTTAGACACTTTTAGTGTATAGAATATTTAGCTAATTAGAATTTGCACTTTTTTCAAAAACTTTTCAAACTGTGAAAAATTATATATTTTTTTTCTCCCAGCACGTGCAGCAGTCGATGCATTGTGTAACGCGGACGATGCGTACAGATAAAATTTTGGCAGCAAAGAGAACGAAGATAGGTGCATAAGTCTATTTATAGGGAATAATTCCAGGGAAAGCTCGGCTTGGTGGTTCCAAATGTGTTTACGAAACAAATGTTGCGAGAGAGTCAAATGATAAAGCTCTATAACATAGGTGGTCGACATGCATAGCAAGGAGGTGATTGGTATGCTAATATTGTAAGCACAACTTTTATCGCATGCTATAATTAATTGAAACGGTATGCGACAACAGAACCATTTGTACATCGCATTATGCGAAAAAGACAACCATTAAAGATGGCTGGCACACTCTTATGGTAACGCCAGAACCATTCAATGGCCGTTCCTTCGAAGAGGTTGCTAGCATACCGAGCAAGAAATCCAAAATTACCTTCTAAGGTCTGGTGAGTAAGTGCTTCGGCTCGATAAATAAAATCGTCGACGCCTAATGAAGACTTCCCAGCGTATCGAAGCTTTCAATTTGTTATTATCTGGCTGATTCGATCTGGACGCAAGCTCTCATTACACGACATAGCTGAGGATTGTGCGGCAGGATTTGCAACTGGAACGACGTAATCGTCAGTAACTTCAGAACCTGACCCGTACTAGATACAGATGGTTTTTCGGATGCAGGATCCTCAAGGGGTCTTTTACAGATAGGGAAAACTTTTTATTCTTAAGCTTTGTATTAAAGCATCAATGTCATCAGACTTATGTCCTATTTCCAATTCGATTTGTCCAATCTTTTTTTTTTTTCTCTCTTTTTTCTTTCAGTGTTTTATTCCGTAGTACCTAGATAGTTGGTTGTAATAGATTTTAAATAATTCGCTGGATACGATATATTAAAATAAACGTCCTCTCAACTAGCTACCATTGTGTTCACCTTCGTCTACTTTATTCTACCATTTTTAGACCCCGTACTCTAAAAAAGAGTAGAGGGGTCTATTAGGTTTGTCAGAAGCGAAATGTGCGTAACAGGCAGAAGGAGGCGTGGCCGACCCCATAAAGTATATATATTCTTGATCAGCATCAACAGCCGAGTCGATATAGCAATGTCCGTCTGTCCGTCTGTCTGTCTGTCCGTATGTCCGTATGAACAAACAGATTTCAGAGATGGTAAGAGCTACAAGTTCGAGCTTGGTGTCAAACGATCACATATTTAGTCAGTCAATACAAGAATCTTTTTTTTTTTCGATGCCACGCCCCATTCGCCCACAATAAGCAAAAAACTGGACACACCTCGGAAAAAATTGGTGTTTTCTTCAAATATCTCAGTAACTATGGCACCTAGGTTCACCAATTCTGGAACGGGAGGTTCGTAGCGACGGCATAGTTGCATTGCCATTTAAAATTTTGGACTGCCACGCCCACTTTTCCCACGTTTGATAAAAAAGTCTGGAACCTTCAATGCCGGGTTTGGCGAACTTTTTCGTATCGTACAGTATTGTAATTATTTAATTCGTGTGGAGACTAACTATATTAAACTATACAACTAACTACATTAAAATCGGACTGTTGTGTTCCGAGAGTAACAAACATATATCTCTGTTGAGTACTAAATTGTGACTGTTTATTAACATAATAGAAGCAAGGCATCTTACAGAGTGATGTTACTTAACATAGATTAGTGCGAGTTATGTTGGAGATTGAAATATGACGATCTGGCAATATCAATATATAACACATCTCCTCCCTGAATTTACATCTTGTTAGTAGTTTTGCGCTTTCTGAAATCCGGAGGCTGATAGCGATTAACGTCGTTGCGAGCTCTAGTACTACTTCTTATTGGAATGCTTGAACGACGCTGCTGAGGTGGTTGTTGAACAGTTTGTTGCTGATCGGTGTTCTCATTGCGATCAGTAGTCCTTGGAGAAGAGGGCGCTGTGCTTGCTGTTTGTTGAACTTCGGGAATTTGCTGATCTGAAATGAGAGTAGAGCTTGGATAGTCGGTTGCATACCAATATGCAGCGGATTCATCGGTTTTGTTGCTTTCGGCTGAGTTTGTTCTGGGCTTTAACTGGTTGATATGGCGCTTAATAAATCCTTTGCTTGTACGGACGATGAATAACATTCGACCAACTGATCGGTCGATGGTAGCTTCTATCCACTTTTCTCCCCTTGCGTAGTTTCGAGCGTATACCTTTTGGTTTGGTATATATTTGGTCTGTTGCTGCTGAAGATTTTGGCTTGGCTTCTCGAAAAGTTGTGTCAGGAGTGTGCGAACTGGACGACCATTAAGTAGCTCTGCGGGTGTTTTACCTTCTGCGTTTGGTGTAAAACGATAAGATGCAAGATACTTGGTAACGGCTGTATTGGTTGTGTATCCATCCTTGATGTGCTTCTTCACTGACGTTTTGAACGACTGGACAAAACGCTCTGCTAGACCATTTGAAGCTGGATGGAACGGTGCTGTTGTAATGTGTTTTATTCCATGTGTCTCACAGAATTGTGTAAAAATGTCTGCTGTAAGTTGTGGTCCGTTGTCGCTGACTATGGTTTTTGGATAACCCTCAATTGCAAATATAGTGGTTAACGCTTTGATAGTATTTGCTGTTGTTGTTGAAGACATTTGTGTCACAAACGGAAATTGCGAGTAAGCGTCTACACAAATGAGCCACATTGAGTCAAAAATGGGACCAGCGAAATCAATGTGTATCCTCTCCCAGGCAGATGTTGCTTTTGGCCAACTAAGAAACTCTTTAGCTGGAGACGGATTGTTCACCTTACATGTGCTGCAAGATTTTGTCAGCTTTTCGATGTCATCGTCGATGCCTGGCCACCAGACATGTTGTCGAGCTAGCTGTTTCATTTTTACAATGCCCCAATGACCATCATGTAGAAGTTTAAGTATATCCTGTCGCAGTGTACTAGGAATAATGATACGAACGAAGTCTGTTTGTAGACATGGCAATTCCCTGTTGACTGAAAGACCAAATCGGCGGTTGAAATATGGCTGTATTTCAGGATCTTGTATCTTCTCAGGCCAACCAGTTGAAATGAAACTGTAAACCTTCTTTAGTGTGATGTCATTCTTCAGATGCTTCTTGATTGTTTCTGCGTTAATCGGAGGCGTAATATCGACGATATTGTAGCATGCTTCTTTTTTGTCAAACTCATCATCTGTGCTGATCGGTAGACGTGATAGTGCGTCTGCGTTTCCGTGTGCTGTGGTAGAACGAAATTTGATGTCAAAGTTGTATGACATTAGTATAATTGCCCAACGTTGGAGTCTGTTTGTCGTCATTGTAGGCAGATGCTTGTTTGGATTGAAGATTGTTACCAATGGCTTGTGATCTGTGATTAGTGTGAATTTTCTGCCATACAGATACTGATGAAATTTCTTTACTCCGAAAATAATAGATAGTCCTTCCTTTTCAATTTGGCTATACCTTACTTGATGCTTGTCCAAAGTTTTAGAAGCGAATGCAATAGGCCTTTCCTTGCCGTCTGATTCTATGTGCGATAGTACAACACCAATGCCAAAAGATGACGCATCAGTGGCAAGAACAAGTGGGAGTTCCTCGTTGAAATGAGCTAACTCTGTTGCGTTGATGATGTGTGCTTTTAGTGCTGTAAAAGCTTGCTGCTGCTGTATACCAAATTTGAATGGAGTATTTTTCCTGCGTAGCTGATTTAATGGAAATGCTAATTGTGAGTAGTTTGGGATAAAGTTGCAATAATAGTTGACTTTCCCCATGAACGCATCTAGCTGCTGTAGATTGTTTGGCGGCTTCAGATCTTTGACAGCTTCTAAGCCGGATTGATCAGGCAATATTCCTTTCGCGCTGACTCTCCTTCCTAAATATTCTATTTCCTCTTTCAGAAAGAAACATTTTTCCTTTTTGCATTTTATGCCATTCTCTTGTAGAATGCTTAAAATTTGTTCGACGCGAACGTAGTGTTGCTCGATTGTTTGCGATGAGACAATAATGTCGTCGAGATAATTTCCACAACCTTCTATGCCACTCAGAAGTTGCTCGAGATACCTTTGGAATATAGCTGGAGCGCTAGCGATTCCGTATGGTAAACGCTGGTACTGGTAAAGTCCTAGCGGCGTGTTGACAACCATAATCTCCTTTGATGCTTCATCTAGCTCCATCTGTAGATAAGCTTCTTTTAGATCGATTTTTGAAAAATATTTACCATGGCGTATGACGTGGAATAACGATTCACGTGTTGGTAATGGATACTGCTCGATATCAATTTGCGAATTGACCCCTTGCTTGAAATCTCCACAAATCCGAATTGCTCCACCTGGCTTAGGTGCGAGTACAATGGGGGATGCCCAGCTGCTGAATTGGTGAATTGGTGTCCAAATGCCTGCTTTTTCAAGACGTTCTGCTTCTTCTTTGAATAACGCGAGTTGTGCGTAAGGTATTTGTCGGCTTTTGTAGAATTTCGGTGTAAAGTTTTGCTTTAAACAAACACTTGCTTTTACTTTCGTGATAGCACCGATTGCTGGCTCAAATACGTCTTTGTATTTGTTACAAAGAGCTGTCATTCGATTGTTCTGATCAATGTTCACGTTCGCCATTTGACGAATTTCAAATTTGAATGTTTTAAATAGATCTAATCCAAACAGATTATTTGAATTCTCTACGTTTCCCACGATTATTTTCACACTTGCCTCAATGTTGCCACATTTTACGTTTGTGTGCAACTCACCCAACACTGGAATTGGATTTTGACCAAATGCATGTAATACTCTATTACATTTTAATAGTTTTGGGCTATTCAATTGTTTGTATGTTGGCACATTAATAACCGAAACACTTGCACCAGAATCAATTTGAAATGAAATTGTCTTTTTCAAAATTTGTAAATCAATAAAGTTTTGTCCACTTTTTATCAGATTTGTGACACTGTGCAACGATTGAACATTTTCTGTAATTGAATGTTTGTTTTGGTCTCTATTTTCACTTCTATCTTTGCACTGCTTTGACATGCAAACTATAGCTATGTGTCCTTTTTTGGCACACTTGTGACAAATAGCATCGCGAAACTTGCATTCGTTTCGAGTGTGAGAGCGACCACATCCAGAGCATGATTTTGGTGTGTCTTTCTCTGCTTTATTTTCTCGTCTCTTTTGCTGATTTTTCTTACGCGAATACAGGGTGTTCATATCAGTAAGAGATTGTTTCTCGCTTTGTTCTTTTATAACTGCCACTGTTTTTGTTGTTGCTTCATATGATTCTGCAATTGTGAGAATGTCTTGCAATGTTGGCTGTAATTTTTGTAGTGCTGCTGTGCGAACAACGTCGAAAGGCGTGTGCACAATAATTTGATCTCGAATCATCTCGTCTACAAAATTAGTTGAACAACCTTCGGCTCTACATATGAATTGACACTCGCGTGCTATGCCTCGCAAATCGGCTACCCATTCTCTATGTGTTTGTGAGTCTCGCATTTGCCTTTTGAAAAATTCGTACCGAGCGGCGACAATGTGTCGTTTTGTTTGGAAATGTTCCGTTAATTTTTCCGTTATTTGCTTGTAGGTAAAATCATTGAGATTTTCACTGCCGAACAGATTTCGCAATAGTTCGAAAATTTCTGTACCTATCCACGACAAGAAATATGATTTTTTCTTCTCTTCCGCACTAACTGTATATGCAATAAAATGTTGCAATAACTGTTGCAAATAAGATTCCCAATTTTGTTGGTCTTTGTTAAATGCTGGAACCTGCGGACATATAGCCAATTCACCCGAACGACCTGAATTGCTAGCATTGTTTTGCATACTTTGCATAAACTCTAATTGTTTTTCAATTAATTGTTTTTGTTGATCTAACAACAATCTGATGTCAATTTGTTCGTTCGCCATCGTGCTGATGCGATTTTACACAAAACGTAATTTTGTGTGTAAATTGAAACTTTTCGTTCGATCTCCGATGGACTACCGACACGAAAATACGCAAAAAGAACCGTACTTCGATTTGCGGCTTTTTTAATTCTCGTCGCCAATATGTTGTGTTCCGAGAGTAACAAACATATATCTCTGTTGAGTACTAAATTGTGACTGTTTATTAACATAATAGAAGCAAGGCATCTTACAGAGTGATGTTACTTAACATAGATTAGTGCGAGTTATGTTGGAGATTGAAATATGACGATCTGGCAATATCAATATATAACACGGACTATAAACAAGAAAACTAGAAGCGTTACAATATTGATAATTGAACGCAATACCAACCCATAGGTGCAAGCGAGATAGAAACACACAAGCACATCTTCGAACGTTTTCGCTGCCTGTGTGTCGGCAGCGCTGCCCGTCGCTGGCTGCGCCGAATACACACATACATACATACATATTTGCATCATATACATATTGTCAAACGTATGTGTATTCGAATACAAACAAACAGATGTGTGTTTGATTATGCTTAGATTGTTTTTGTTTCAACGTGTTTTAATGCAAGTAATTCACATTGTAATATCTCGATACCGATTTTAATGATTTAATCGGGACAAATGCAGAGAGTATTATACGGTCGGGCGCGCTCGACAGTACTTTTCTTTCTTGTTTTAAATTGTGCAGTCGAATAATTTGAATATCACTAATCATCTGATTATTGTTGCGCTGGTGCGTTTGCGTAGATTGGTATTTTGTTGTTGTTGACAACTGTCGGCGCTTATCTACATACGCTTGCGTTTTGTTAGTTGCTGTTATTTCTTTTACATGTGAGAATTTTAGTTAGCCAGCTGATTATCTTTAATCTTCTGATTTTCTTTAATTATATTGATCGCCAACTGTTGTTAATCAACTGATTATCTTCAATCATTTGATTATCCTCCTCAGCCAAGTTTGTTGATCGGCTGAGTACTGTACACTTACGTGCATTCGAATACAGTCAAATTTGAATTAGTCAATATGGCACACAAAACAGACTATAATGACACCGTTCTGGTTGACGCGGCAACTTGCCTTAGTGCTCGTTTAAGTCGGTTATTTGTTAAATTGGAAAAAGTAGAGAGCGACATAGAGCGCCAAAGGAGTTCACTGATTAATAAAATGGTGACTCCAAGTAAATTTGAGATTCAGTGCCGGCTAGATATACTAAATTCGTAATTTTCCAAAGCTATGGATCTGCAGTCAGAGATCGATGCAATAGATCCTGACAATACTAGCCGTGCAATGCTTGAGGAAACATGTATTTTGGCAAGGTCTTCAAACATGTCAACCCTAAGTGCGCATCAGGCAGCAGAAGTCGTCCCTCAGCCTTCTCACCATTCTCACTTGCCCAAACTAAAGTTGCCCAAATTTAGTGGTAAACATTCGGTATACAGACAATTTATCGGTCTGTTTAAGAGCTTGGTAGACTCTGATCGCTCGCTGTCAAATATTGAGAAGTTCAACCATTTGATATCGTGCTTATCATATGAGGCGTTAGGCACCATCAGAGCTTTTCAGGTATCTGATGCAAATTACGCTAAGGCATTGGAAAGTCTAAGTCGAGTATACGACAACAAATGCCTTATATTTTTTGACACTCTCCCCCAGTTGTTTGAAATTGAGCCGATCTCCAAAGACATCGGCAGTTGGAATTCGCACAATGGTTGACTCGGTATCGGCAATTTTTGATTCGCTAATGTCGATTGTGAATGTGAAAGACTTCGCTAACGCAATTTTAATCCACATAGTTATGTCAAAGGTGGATCCTCATACGAAATCGAAGTATGAGGCGCAACTTGACTATAATACATTGCCGAAATGGGCCGATTGCGTTGTGGCTTTGAACAGGCGATACCAGCACTTATCTGCTGAAGAAAGTTCAAAGTCCAGGATGAAGCAGAAATCCGACAAGGAACATGCAAGAAAATCGTCATGCACGAATGTCGAGAAAGAAGTGGAACCCAAATGCAACTTTTGCAACCATATGATTGGAAACTGCCAAGGGTTCGCAGCATTGCCAGTTGACGAAAGATTCAATTTCGTGAAATCCAGTCAACTTTGTATAAATTGTTTACATTTGGGACACAGAGTGTCCACCTGCACTGCGTCAAAGTGTAGAGTATGTTCTAGCCCACACAATACTGTCCTCCATAGGTACGCAGCCGCAGAACAGCAAGTGTCCGCTCATCCTGCTCAAGTTAATCATGTGGCTAGTTAACTGGAGCAGGTGCTCTTGGCAACTGCGCTTGTGACAGTCAAAGACAGATTTGGTCAGAATCAGAGCGCTAGGGCGTTATCAGATTCAGGTTCTCAAGTGAACTTTATGACGGAAAGTCTGGCGCAGGCCTTGCTGCTTCAACGCAAGAGCAAGAGTTTAACCGTAAAGTCGGTTGGACAGTCGAGCTTGACTGCAAAATGCACAGTATCGACTATAGTTTCGTCGACCTGGCTGACCCTGAATTCCATAAATATCAGCAAATAGATATAACCTTCTGGGGAGCCAGTGTCGACCATTCTATTTTTTTTTTAATTGGTTTGTAACAGGTTAAATTTTGGTGGGGGGGGGGTGTTTTTTTTGTTGTTGTTTTTTTTTCCTCCCCTTTCCCCCGGGGGGGAAAAAAAAAAAATAAAAAAGACCCGATTTTGCTCCCTAGGGATGCAAGATGTTCGATTTGATGCCAGTGTAGACCGATTCTATAAGGCTGTCCCAGAGATAAGTATATCGGTAAATTTATTTTTTTTTTTTTTTTTTTTTTATATTTTTTTTGTTTGGTTTTTTTTTTTTTTTTTTTTTTTTTTTTTTTTTTTTTTTTTTTTTTTTTTTTTTTTTAAGGAAAAAAATTAATTTTTATTTATTAAAAAAAATTATTTTTATTTTCATTTTTATTTCAAGGAGTTGTTTTTTTTTTTTTTTTTTTTAATTTTTTTTTTTTTGGTTTTATTATTAAAAAATATAAATTTTCCACCAGGACCACGTTACACTTATTCACACCAGTGTGTCTTGAGACCTGAAATCATTTATTTATTTATTTATTTATTTATTTATTAACGCAGACTAAGAACAGTCGCGAGTATTAAGCAAAAATAAGTTTATAAATATAATTAAAATTAATATTAATAATTTTTACAAGGTAAAAATATAAAAAGAAAAAAAAATTTTATTTTAAACTGAAAAGGCTTAAAAAAAAAAAAAAAAAAATTTAGTAATTTAGATTGATAAATTAATTAATAGTTAATAGTTAATCTGGGGATAAAAAGTATTGAAATTGATCCAACATATGTTGCGAGGATTGGGAAAACCCAGAAAAACCCAACCAGATCAATAAAAATGTGTGCCAAAACTAACACGAAAGATCTCTGATTTAAAGGGACGCATGAATGGAAGGGATTCCAAACATACTGCCCATGGAAATCAGAGATTTAACGGAGTTGGCTGAAAAGTGAAGCTTTAAGTTGTAAAAGAGAAAGAGATGTATCAATTAATCTATAGTAATGATTATAATTAGCGCATAGTACCCGAAAACGATTGTGCAAAGCGTAGTCAGTAGTGCATGTAGGAAGAAATAAAGGGATGTAGTACCTGGTTGCCCTGGCTGGAATGTTAAAATTTAGACGTTCTAAGAGGGATGGGGAGCAGATATCGCCAATTATAAGTTTATGAAGAAAAATGACTCCAAGAACTCTCCTGCGATTAATAAGGGACGGAAGATCGAGGAGTAAGAGCCTGTTGGTGTAGGATGGAAGACGAAGGTTAGGGTCCCAATTGAGTCCGCGGAGTGCAAAGAGTAAAAACTGCTTTTGCACCGACTCAATTAAATCTTGAGTATGTGCATGTTGGGGAGACCAGACACATGAACAATATTCAAGAATGGGCCGGACAAGGGATGTATAAAGAAGTTTAGTGACGAAGGGATCATTAAATTCCTTAGACCAGCGTTTAATAAATCCAAGAGTGCCCTTGGCTTTATTAACAATTGTGGAGATATGATGTGTGAAACTTAATTTATTATCAAAGAGAACACCAAGATCTTCAACTAATAGTATGCGTTTTAAGGGTACGTTGTCAATATAGTAATTGGCTATGTAAGGAGTAACCCTGTTAAAAGTCATAAACAGGCATTTAGAGAAATTGAGGTGCAAGTGATTTGTTATGCACCAGTTATGCATTGTGTTTAAATCCTCTTGCAATAACGCATGATCCGAAGGGTTCTTATAAGATAATAATAATTTCACATCATCTGCATACATAAGTATGCGACAATGGGATAGCGAACAGGGAAGGTCGTTTATAAAAAGATTAAAGAGTAAAGGTCCTAGGTGACTACCCTGGGGAACTCCAGAAGTAACAAAAACAGATTTAGAGATGGCTGATCTAAGCATAACCCTTTGGGTCCTACCTGTTAGATATGAAGATATCCACAGAAGAATGGAAGGTGGGAAGCCTAAAATACTGAGTTTGTGTAAAAGGACATTATGATTCACAGAGTCAAATGCTTTACTAAAGTCAGTATAAATGACATCAGTTTGCATTCTATTAAGGAATGCCTCATTTATAAAAGAGGTAAATTCCAATAGATTGGTCGAAGTCGACCGACTCTTAACGAATCCGTGTTGGGCAGGGGAGATAATTGACTTGCAGAGATGTTGCAACGTCGAAGTAATTATCTTTTCGAAGAGTTTAGGGATTGCGGACAACTTCGCAATTCCCCTGTAGTTGGATATATCCGACTTACATCCTTTTTTATGCAGTGGGATAATGTAAGATTCTTTCCATAAATTAGGAAAAACAGAGGATTCTAAAGAAAGTTTAAAAAGAATTAGGAGAGGTTTTATTATGGAAAAACAGCACTCCTTGAGCACACAACTTGGAATGCTGTCAGGCCCAGGAGAGAAGGAAGACTTTAGGGTGTTAATTGAGGAAAGCATGCAACTATCAGTAATGTGAGGTAAGAAAACAGAGTTAGTGGATGGGAGATTATAGGGGTAAGAGAAGTTAGTAGGCAAACTGGAGGTGTATGTTGATTGAAAAAAGGTAGCAAAGAGATCGGAAGCAGCCGAATCATCGATTACTTTACAGGAATTGAAAAAGAAGGAATTGGGTAAGGTACTAGATTTACGTTTAGAATTAACAAAATTAAAGAATTGTTTAGGATCACGCGCAAATTGATTCTTGCAGCGAACGAGATAACTTTCATAGCATTGAGAATTGAGAAGGGTAAAGGCAGCTTTTAATTTAGAATAATTTAAAAAGTCTAAGATAGAACCTGTCTGCTTAAACTTTTTAAAATATTTAGATTTTTTGTTTTTTAAATTGGATAGTCTTGGTGAAAACCAAGGTGGTTTACGTGAAACGGACTTTACAACACAAAATGGAATGCAGACATCAAAGATTGAGTTTAAAATGTTGTAAAAATACTCGACAGCTATGTTAATATCATTCGTGCTGTATAGTATAGACCAGTCGGTAGCAAGAATCAGTTGATTTAGCAAGGGATAATTTCCTTTGCGGAAGCAACGGCGCGACTTGGAAGAGAAAGAAGGAGCTAAATGGGTTAAGTTAGGAATAGTCAAGGATAGTTCAAGAGTGGGATGAAAAGAATCTTCAGGCACAACTACAGGAGAAGATCTAGTGACAACGGCACTGGATGAATCATTTACAAAGATGAGATCCAGCATTCTGTTTAGACGATTATATATATGATTGACTTGAAAAAGAGGAAGATCAATCAAACCATCTAAAAAGTCATTATTAGGTGTGGGAATGTAATTAAACTTGTCAAAACACGTCCAGGAAACGTTTGGCAAGTTAAAATCACCAAGTGTCACAAAGAAATCTTGATCACGAATGTGACTAAGTGTTTCTTTAATGAAATTAAAATGTTGCAAATAAATCGACATTTCAGACGATGGAGGAATATAGGAACAAGTTACATAAAGCGCAAATGACGAAAAAGAAACCTTAACGGCAACAATTTCAATTTCATCTAATGGTGAAACATCTATTATTTCAGCATTAAGGCTGGATTTCACTGAAATAAGGACTCCACCACCACGTCGATTAGGACGATCGCGTCTAAATATATTAAATTTTGATGACATTATTTCATTATCAGCTATACTAGAGTTAAGCCAAGTCTCTGAAAATGCAACAATGTCAGAATCAAAAGAGAAACTATTCTTATGTAATTGTTTTAATTTAGACCCCAAACCCCTTACATTCTGATATAGAATGAAAAGTTGGTCAGAGTCTAGTTTTTTGAGACTATTGCTGGGTCCGATTGAGATGGGCCACTAGTCGGAAGGGAGATAGGAGTTGCACGAGTTCTAATCTTCTGTTTAAACTCGTGAACAATCATATGAGGAGGCCAAAACTTTGGATCACATATGGCAGGAAACATTTCAGGGGATACACTAATCTTAAATGAGGAGATCTCTCTAGGCTCAGCGAAATTAAATTTAGATATACTAACGCTGCCAGGAGTTTTGGAAGCGATAAATGCAGCCACAGACTCGATAGTCGTGTCTGCGGAAAGCCTAGATATAAATATATGCTTGCGTGGAGCCACGACGGTAAGCAGAGGAGGCTGAACAATTATGGGAGTTGCAACATTTGCAACATTAGGGGTAATGCCAGGTACCACATTTATATTAGGGGGGGAAGGGGCGACTGCGGGGGTGGCAGAAGATCGACTGTTACGTCGGTTAGGGGGACTTTTAGAGTTTTTACTCTTAGCCGCAACTCCATTAACAGCCACTGATTTTATTGTAATGGGTGATGGATCGGTTACAGGGGGGACAGGCAGTGCCGGGAAAGCAACATTGGCACCTGTGGGTTGATCAGGTACAGGAGATGTTACAGGAGGAATATGGGAAGGAGGGGGTGAAGAGTTACTGGGAGAGGGAGAAAATGATAAAAGGGGAGGCCCATTATGCAGAGGTGAGGTGAGGAGTGAACCAGGCGGAACAGGCAAAGTAAGTTGTTGCTGAGAACAGGTTGGATCAGGTGGGGTCTCAAACTTATAATTGCTAAGCAAGTCCGCACTGATATCAAAATCAGTGTTTAGCTTCTTAGCAAGTGAGCGCAACTTAAGAAATTGTTTTTTCACAGTATTATACATACGTGAAAAATCACATTGCAGCTCAATACAAACTGGACATGACCATCGTAATCCACCACTGCCTACTTTGGCTGAGGATATGAATTTTTCGAATTCACGCCCAGTAAGACCAGCACATTTTATATGCATAATGTTGTCACACAACCAACAGTGCACATAATTTGGTTGGTCACTGTCACGAGATGGACCATAATTGCAATTGTTTTTGCAGCATGCCATTTCACTCAAAAATAACTCAGCAAATAGAGTGACAAGAAGAAAAAAATAAGAGTACACAAAATACCTTAGATGTAAACAAATAAGCTCGAAAACAGAATTCGCAAGAATGCAAAAACAAATGTTAACGAGAAACAGTTAATCAACAAAGGCAAACCGTGGATGCAAGCGCAAGTGAGAAATTGTGTGCAAGCGAACAAACACACAAACTTATATATTGCTCAGCAGAGCAACGAAAAGGGAGCAAAGGTCACAGCAAAAACGGGCACAAACAAAAACACAGCTGAGATGCTGTATTAATAAAAATATGTTAATATTTCGTAATAATGCACACCAAATAAAACTTTGCACAAACCAGATTTTGGGAATACGTAGCACAAATTAAATTTTCAACAATTTGAAATTTAAAATACACAAATTAAGGCGGAAATAATCAAAATAGACAGAGCGCAAAAAAACACGACCGGCACAGCTGATAATCTCTTTCTCTCTTCGAGTAGTAGTGGACGCGTCGTAGATGAAAACGTCGTCACACTCTCTGAAGGAATTACTGGTGTGACCTGCTATTCAGAGGGATCTAATTCGTTCATTCTGTAGGTTCCGTCTGAACCGACCTGCCGTCATGGCAGAAATTAATACGGGCGAAATTCAATTGGCAAAATGGTTTTCAAACCATTCTAAAGTATTCGAAGAAGGGGGAAATGAGATACTTCGTATTTCCAATGATGCCGATTCGACAAAATCGCTTGTTTGAACGTTCTCGATGCTTGTGTGACGAATACTCGCATGCATACATATAATTTCAAACGAATGTGTGTTTGAACGGTGCTTTGGTCTGAGGTTGTAGGTTCGAATGCTGGCAATGCGAAAATTTAATTTAATTGTTTTTATATTTAAATTCAAAATGTACATATAAAATTAAAAATTTTAAATTTCATTTGAAAATGATTGAAGTTTCTTTTCGCATGATTGACGTTTTTTTTAGTCTTATTTGGCATTTTTTTTTGTGTAGCCCACCACTCGATTTATTATTTCATCACATGGTGAAATACCAAAGTTTTTTCACTATCGTCTCGTTTCAACACAATTTGAATGCATTGAACTTTCTTGACGTTGTTCTGACGCGTCTTTTTTGATAAACAAATTATTTCCTCGTTAGCTTCGCTGGCATACTATCATTCATTGTCTATGTCATCAACATAAATCTCTAAGCATAGTACATTTTTTGTTCATATTGCTTCATAATACTTATCTAGTATGTAGTGTTCTGCTTTTCAGTTGAGCGTTTGGATCGCTAAAATACTTTGGAGATCGGGGTTGTGCACTACTTGCGATGCTCGGACACAGCTACTCTACGAGTTGCACCACGCGCCACATTCAAGAATTCACCGATTATCAGCATTTACATATTATTCATACAAAACACACATTCGTTTGAAATTATATGTATGCATATATGTATGCATGTGTGTATTCGCCACACAACCATTGAGAACGTTTGAACATGTGTTTGTGTTTCTGTCTCGCTCTCACGCGTAAGTGATATAAATAAGTGATATAAATAACAAAATTTAGAACGTAAATGATCTTTTGTTAAAGGTAGTATTTTGATGCCACTTTCAGAATAGTTTCATTTGATATTCCTCTAAAAAAGTGTAGAGGGGTCTATTAGGTTTTTCAGAAGCGAAATGTGCGTAAAAGGCAGAACATTCTTGAACAGCATCAACAGCCGAGTCGATTTAGCAATGTCCGTCTGTCCGTCTGTCTGTCCGTCCATCCGTATGTACACCTGATTCGACAATATCGCTTGGCTTGAGGTTGAGGATGCCAAGGCTGGATACTTTTCGGTATCACTTGGTTGGTAGTTTCGCCAAACTAAGTGCGAGTTTCTCGAATGATTCAGAAACGGCACTACATTGTATAGATACTTCCCCTTCATTACTAGCAACATGGCCAATAATGTATCTTGGAGACATAAACCAACATCATCAAATCCAGCCGATTTGTTGTCAAGAGGGTGTGACGTTCAGAAACTCGATCAGTTTGTTTGTCGTTGTTACAAGGCTAAAAGACATTGGCCTCAAGGGTCAAAAGAAAACATTCTACTCGTTTGCTTAGTTAGCTCGGCAAGTTAGCAATCGCTGACTATAGACAACCAAAAATCAGACGATTTTGAAAAAAGACGAATCACTTTGATTGATTTAAGTGTAGATTTGTGCAGTGCCACAAATTTATTGATAAAAATAAGAAGACTAGCCCCGCCACAAGTATACATTGCGGTGTTCGTGTGTTTTGCATCAAAGGCTGTTCATATTGATTTCGCAGCAAGATCCACTAAACAAAGTGGCACGCCAGTTAGACGATAATTGGAGATTGCAACCCTCAGTTCGCATAGGAACGAAAGTTGGAGTGGTGGATAATCCCTCCGAGCGACCCTCTCTTCGGGGGACTGGTCATGCTGCAGAACAGCAGCGAGTCGCTTACAGAGGGCGATTTTCGACGGCACCTGACCAACGTGGCGGCGATCCTCGACCCAAGGCCGCTGATTTCAGTGTACATTGGAGAAGCGCTCACGCAGGGGCTATCAAGGGATTGAAGGCGATCCCTTCAAGGTGGCCGTAATGTTGAATCACAAGAGTTAGTTAGAATAAGGAAAACAATGAGCATAAAAAGTTAAGATCATACCTATCTTAGGCTAATACTTTTTATGCTTAACTAACAACTCATTGTTTTCCGTATTCTAACTAATTCTTGTGATTCAACATTACGGCCACCTTGAAGCGATCGCCTTCAATCCCTTGGTATGAATGAATCTAATGCAGTAGCCTAGAATGTACGAATAAAATCTCTTATACTTAAAAAGTATGTAAGTTCGATTTGTATTCGGCAGTGCAGCGGTCACGAGCAGGCACTCAGTTGTAATTTTCGTCTCGCAATAGCCACACACACGCTGCTAAGTCTAACAATAAATTGTTACGTTTAAGAACTTGCAATTTGTTTTAATTAAAGTAGTTTTTTATTTTTCAGATGCATTAGCGTAGCATATGATTAGCGTATGATTAGCGGCCAATCTGTAGGATATTCCGCACCAAAATTAGTTTAAAACCCACTTCTGCAATTCACAGAAAACAATCTCACACAATTGGCACAAAATGCACTAGTTCAATAATTGTTAATATTTCATTTTATTTTGTTGTTGTCGACTTTGAGGTTTAACAGACTTGCACTAAACACTTGAAAATTATTTATGAAATGCAGATTACGTCTGAATTGGTCAACTGATTAAAACGAAAAGAACGCTGCATTATTTGCTAACCAGCGCCACTACAGATGGCCGAAATCATCGCAGTTAAAACATTTTCGTCCTTTATTTTTGTTCTCACAATTATTGGATGTATGTCGTTTAGCACTGCAATTAAAACATTTCACGTCTTTATTTAATCTTTTTCAAACTATTTTCCGGTTTTTCCGAACCACATTTTTCGTTTTCCGATTTTTAGACCACGTACTCTTAAAGAGAGTAGAGGGGTCTATTACGTTTATCAGAAGCGAAATGTGCATAACAGGCAGAACAAGTATAAAGTACAACTCCATAAAGTATATATATTCTTGATCAACATCAACAGCCGAGTCGATATAGAAATGTCCGTCTGTCCGTCCGTCCGTATGAACACCTGGATCTTTTAAACTACAAAAGCAAGAGACACCAATTTTTTCAATGAAAGTCCGTTATCTTCGGGAGCAGATCAAGTTAATTTCAAATTATTCCCACGCCCCTCACCGCCCCCGCAATGAGCAAAAAACCAGACACATCGCGAAAAAAAATTTAGTTTTAGGTCAATAACTCAGTAACTATGGCACTTAGCAACACCATTTCTGGTAAGCTGGTTGCTAGAGACAGCCTTAATGCAATGCCATTAAAAATTTTAAGCTGCCACGCCCCCTTTTCTTATGAGAGCAAAAAAAAACTTTTAAACTTCAATGCCGTTTTTAAGTCATTTTTCATATACTATTTTTAATAAAAGAGCAATTACGTTCTAAATTTTGTTATTTAACTGCAATATCACTTACGCGCGAGAGCGAGACAGAAATATTCAAACACATGTTCGAACGTTCTCGATGCTTGTGTGGCGAATACAGACATGCATACACATATGCATACATGTAATTTCAAACGAATTTGTGATTGTATGAATAATATAGTGACATATGTAGATACATACGTACCTAAACCCATACACCACATACACCACATACACCATACACCACACTTATTATTTATGTTAAATATTTCTTTCGGACAAAAACTAATGTAAACACTATCAAAAAATCAAATGGTGACAATAAGACCACAAACAAGTAAGAAAGGCTACAGTCGATCGAGCCGACTGTAAAAGACCCCGTACTCCCATAGAAGTGACAATTGTATTCAATTTAAATTCAAATTTTCGAATGAAATTTAAAAATTTTAATTTTATATGTACATTTTGAATTGAAATTTAACCAGTAAGAAAGGCTACAGTCGATCGAGCCGACTGTAAAAGACCCCGTGCCCAATTGTATTCAATTTAAATTCAAATTTTCGAATGAAATTAAAAAATTTTAATTTTATATGTACATTTTGAATTGAAATTTAAAAAAAATTAAATTAACAATTCGCATTGCCGCAACTCTATAAGTTGCACCACGCGCCACTTTCAAGAATTCTCCTATTATCAGCATTTACATTTTATTCATACAAACACACATTCGTTTGAAATTATATGTATGCATGTATGTATGTATGTATGTGTGTATTCGGCGCGGCCAGCGTCTGCCGGCAGCGCTGTCGCCACACAAGCATCGAAAACGTTCGAACATTTGTTTGTATGTTTCTGTCTGGCTCTCGCGCGTAAGTGATATTGCAGTTATATAACAAACTTTCTAACGCAGTAGCTCTTTTGTTAAAGGTAGTATGTTGATGCCACTTTCAGAATAGTTTGATTTTATATGTCTCTATACGAATGTTGAATTACAACACTCTACTATATGAATAAATGCCTTAAAAACGGCATTAAAGCGTAAAAGCTTTTTAGCTGATGTGGGGAAAAGGGGCGTGACAGCTCAAAAATCTTAATGGCATTGCATTAAGGCTGTCTCTAGCAACCTGCTTACCAGAAATGGTGTTCCTAAGTGCCATAGTTACTGAGTTATTGGCCTAACAGTAAATTTTTTTTCGAGGTGTGTCTGGTTTTTTGCTAATTGCGGGGGCGGTAACGGGCGTGGCAACAATTTGAAATAAACTTAATCTGCTCGCGAAGATAACGGACTTTCATTCCAAATTTGGTGTCTCTAGCTTTTGTAGTTTAAAAGATCCAGGTGTTCATACGGACGGACGGACAGACAGACAAACGGACATTGCTATATCGACTCGGCTGTTGATGCTGATCTAGAATATATATACTTTATGGGGTCGGCCACGCCTCCTTCTGCCTGTTACTCACATTTCGCTTCTGGCAAACCTAATAGACCCCTATAATCTTTATTAGAGTACGGGGTCTAAAAAAAAAACAAATGCCTGTCTGTGCTGGGGTTCGAACCCCAGACCTCATGTTTCTTTAATGCATGTCACATCACTTGGACCACAGCACTGTTGACAATCAGGACGGCTAAAGTAGATAAACATTGATTTACCACTTTTCTTCAAACACGTACATAAATTACAATTTTTAACATTTTTGACCAATTTGTTTTACATGTTGTAGTTGTCCGATTTGGACCAAATTTGGTGAAGTTACTTTTAATAATTATGTACACATTCTGTGTGAGTTTGGTTGCGATTACTTAGCAAATACTACATGTCTTCATACAAATTTTTTGTTTTTGACCGATTTGTCCTATGGGAGCTATAAGCTATAGTTGTCCGATCTTGATGAAACTTGGTGAGGATAGTTATAGTTGTACCATACACCTACTGTGTAAATTTGGTTACGGTAGCTTTCATAGTTTCAAAGTTGTAGTGCAATGAAAACTGTTTTTACAATTTGCGGTGGCGGTAGGGGGCGTGGCAAAAATTTGAAAAAAACTTAACCTGCCTGCAATATAGACGGACTTTCATTCCAAATTTGGTGTCTCTAGCTCTTGTACTTTAAAAGATCTAGGTGTTCATACGGACGGACGGACAGACAGACGGACAGACAGACAGACGGACAGACGAACATTGCTATATCGACTCGGCTGTTGATGCTGATCTAGAATATATATACTTTATGGGGTCGGCCACGCCTCCTTCTGCCTGTTACTCACATTTCGCTTCTGCCAAACCTAATAGACCCCTATACTCTTTTTTAGAGTACGGGGTCTAAAAAGAAAACAAATGCCTGTCTGTGCTGGGGTTCGAACCGCAGACCTCATGTTTCTCTAATGCATGTCACATCACTTGGACCACAGCACTGTTGACAATCAGGACGGCTAAAGTAGATAAACATTGATTTACCACTTTTCTTCAAACACGTACATAAATTACAATTTTTAACATTTTTGACCAATTTGTTTTACATGTTGTAGTTGTCCGATTTGGACCAAATTTGGTGAAGTTACTTTTAATAATTATGTACACATTCTGTGTGAGTTTAGTTGCGATCACTTAGCAAATACTACATGTCTTCATACAAATTTTTTGTTTTTGACTGATTTGTCCTATGGGAGCTATAAGCTATAGTTGTCCGACCTTGATGAAACTTGGTGAGGATAGTTATAGTTGTACCATACACCTACTGTGTAAATTTGGTTACTATAGCTTTCATAGTTTCAAAGTTGTAGTGCAATGAAAACTGTTTTTTACAATTTGCGGAGGCGGTAGGGGGCGTGGCAAAAATTTGAAATAAACTTAACCTGCCTGCAATATAGACGGACTTTCATTCCAAATTTGGTGTCTCTAGCTCTTGTACTTTAAAAGATCTAGGTGTTCATACGGACGGACGGACAGACAGACGGACAGACAGACAGACGGACAGACGGACATTGCTATATCGACTCGGCTGTTGATGCTGATCTAGAATATATATACTTTATGGGGTCGGCCACGCCTCCTTCTGCCTGTTACGCACATTTCGCTTCTGACAAACCTAATAGACCCCTATACTCTTTTTTAGAGTACGGGGTCTAAAAACTAATATAAACACTATCAAAAAATCAAATGGTGACAATAACAATTCTGGCTTCCCACGAATGCATTAAATATCATAAACAATTCGCCAGAATCGTTATTCCCATCATTGGGGTTAAAACTGCTGACGTTAAACAAATCCTAGCCGAACTCTCTCAATCTCTTCAAGATCGAGATCTTTCTCTATTTACATAAGAGCTAAAAGCTCAATGAGTCCAAAGTCCAATTAATGAAAGCTCAAAACCGAGGTTTGCTTAACGTCATCAGAACATAGAATAAGTAGTCTAGTTTTGTACTCCGTAGTTTCGAGTTTATTGAATAAAGTTTTATATTTTTTTGATAAACCAAGTGTCGAAACATCTTATTGGCGCAGCCGGTAGGATATTGATAATAAATATCCTCGTAATAAGTAATCGTCCTTTTTTTCAATCCATTGAAAAGAAATCCTTGTACGACCAAGGAATTTCTAGGATTCGAGCACGCGAATTTTCCGCGGCAAGGAAACGGTTAAAACATTACAATTTTGGAAAAAATATTATCTTGATATCCGCCAAAGAACCTAAGCGTGTGTGACTCAAAACCCAATTATCAGTCGTGGCCCATATTTAAATGTGCGACCGCCACCAAAGATAATTGCTATTACAAGGAAAACCGCGCAAAACACCAAACAGTGTTCAACCAAAAAATAGATCCTCTGGACTATTTGAACACCTGTAAATAAAAAGCTTATTTCTGGGCTTTACATATCAATTTATTGATCCCTGTAAACGTAAGTCTCTTAACTACGTATGAAGAACGACGTCTTTATAATACCAACTTCAATAATAGTATCCGTAAGTTTGTTGAAGATCTAGAGTATAAATCTTTTGTAATATCCAATAAGTTAATGTTAGAAAATCAGGTCCAGAACACTCTATTGTATAGTAATGCAATGAATAATACTATTAAAGACGTTATTACAAAAAAATTACCGGACAGAAATTTTATGACATTAGCCCGATATGACATTACAACAGTTTCAAAATTAAAACAAGTAGCTCAACGCGAAGGATTGTACGAAAATGGTTATAACGAACGTAATAACCAAAACAATGATAATTCCAAAACGAATAAAACACAAAGCAATTCAAGCACTGAAAACCGTGGAAAGGGAAGTAACCAGAATTATTACCCTACTCCAAATTACTCAAATAACGCTAACCCAAATCATAAATCAAAAGAAAATGCTGAAGCATTACAAAAGGAATTCAACCAAAACCTTGATCAAGCTAGATCACAAAACCCAATGAATTACCAAACTCAGAGTCAAAGACCTCCCAATCCCTCTCATAAAAGACAGAGAGAAACTAGTGGCCACTCTAAGATGGAAACATCAGAAAATTTTCATCAAGGAGCCTCGGACAACGAAGAACCAATCCCTTCATCAGATTAGTTATGAATGGACAAAATTTTAACTGTGTAATTGACACAGGTTCAAACATAAATCTTATGAAAGAAAACTTTTTAAAATTCCCTATAAAACCTTGCCAATTAACCGTATAAACAATAAATGGTATTGTTCAATTAAAGAATTGTGTATCTTTTGCCCCTAGTAAACTATGCCCTACCCATCAAATATTTTACTTACACAACTTTTCTGATAAATACGATATCTTACTAGGTAGAGAATATCTGGAATCTTGTGAAGCAAAAATTGACTACAAACAAAAAACAGTTATTCTAAACGATCATCTATTTTCAATGAGATATGACCGTGAGAATTCTGTCAAGGACAAGACCGCATTTCAATGCCTTGATCCGCCCCAAACCAACGACATAGCAGTAAATTACGCTATCAATAATGAATTAAATGAAACAAATCAATTCCGATTAGAACATCTAAACGATGAAGAAAAATGCAAACTGACCAAAATTCTTTTCGAGTTTAGTGACATTCAGTACAAAGAAAGTGAAAATTTGAAAACACGAAGACCCAATTCCAAAGCGTCCATACAAGTATGCGCAAACATTCGACGAAGAAGTCGAAGGCAGCGCTGTCGCCACACAAGCATCGAAAACGTTCGAACATGTGCGTAAGTGATATTGCAGTTAAATAACAAACTTTCTAACGCAGTAGCTCTTTTTCTTTGATGCCACTTTCAGAATAGTTTGATTTTATATGTCTCTATACGAATGTTTAATTACAACAGTCTACTATATGAATAAATGCCTTAAAAACGGCATTAAGGCGTAAAAGTTTTTTAGCTGATGTGGGGAAAAGGGGCGTGGCAGCTCAAAATTTTTAATGGCATTGCATTAAGGGTGTCTCTAGCAACCTGCTTACCAGAAATGGTGTTCCTAAGTGCCATAGTTACTGAGTTATTGGCCTAAAAGTAAATTTTTTTCGAGGTGTGTCTGGTTTTTTGCTCATTGCGGGGGCGGTAAGGGGCGTGGCAACAATTTGAAATAAACTTGATCTGCTCGCGAAGATAACGGACTTTCATTCCAAATTTGGTGTCTCTAGCTTTTGTATTTTAAAAGATCCAGGTGTTCATACGGACGGACGGACAGACGGACAGACGGACAGACAGACAGACAGACAGACGGACATTGCTATATCGACTCGGCTGTTGATGCTGATGTAGAATATATATACTTTATGGGGTCGGCCACGCCTCCTTCTGCCTTTTACGCACATTTCGCTTCTGACAAAACTAATAGACCCCTATACTCTTTTTTAGAGTACGGGGTCTAATAATTTAAAAATTCGCATTGTCAGCATTCGAACCTACAACCTCAGACAAACTCTATCAGTTGCACCACGCACCACTTTCAAGAATTCTCCGAATATCAGCATTTACATATTATTCATAAAAACACACATTCGTTTGAAATTATATGTATGCATGTATGTATGTATGTGTGTATTCGGCGCGGCCAGTGTCCGCCGGCAGCGCTGTCGCCACAGCGTCTGCCGACAGCGCTATCGCCACACAAGCATCGAAAACGTTCGAACATGTGTTTGTATGTTTCTGTCTCGCTCTCGCGCGTAAGTGATATTGCAGTTAAATAACAAACTTTGTAACGCAGTAGCTCTTTTGTTAAAGGTAGTATGTTGATGCCACTTTCAGAATAGTTTGATTTTATATGTCTCTATACGAATGTTGAATTACAACACCCTACTATATGAATAAATGCCTTAAACATGGCATTAAAGCGTAAACGTTTGGTTAACTCTAATGAGAAAAGGGCGCGTGGCAGCTCAAAATTTTTAATGGCATTGCATTAAGAATGTCTCTAGCAACCTGTTTACCAGAAATGGTGTTCCTAAGTGCCATAGTTACTGAGTTATTGGCCTAAAACTAAATTTTTTTTCGAGGTGTGTCTGGTTTTTTCTCATTGCGGGGGCAATAAGGGGCGTGGCAAAAATTTGAAATAAACTTAACCTGCCTGGGTTAATAACGGACTTTCATTATAAATTGGGTGGCTCTAGCTTTTGTAGTTTAAAAGATCCAATTGTTCATACGGACGGACAGACAGACGGACAGACAGACAGACGGACAGACGGACATTGCTATATCGACTCGGCTGTTGATGCTGATCAAGAATATATATACTTTATGGGGTCGGCCACGCCTCCTTCTGCCTGTTACGCACATTTCGCTTCTGACAAACCTAATAGACCCCTCTACTCTTTTTTAGAGTACGGGGTCTAAAAAAACAGCCAAAGAAAATAATCGTTTTTAGGTCTTTGTGGTTATTACAGAAAATTCATTCCTAATTTTGCACACGTTGTAAAGCCAATGACTTTAAAATTAAAGAAAGGTGCAACTATAAATATAAAAGAACCAAATTACATTTCTGCTTTTGAAAAATTAAAAGTACTTATAACATCCGATCCAATATTAGTTTATCCGAATTTCGAAAAACCATTTTGTCTTACAACTGATGCCAGTAACATAGCTATTGGAGCTGATCTGTCTCAAAATCAAAAACCAATTTGTTTCGCAAGTAGAACCTTAAACGAACATGAAATTAATTATGCAGCAATTGAAAAGGAACTTTTAGCTATCGTTTGGGCAACCAAATATTTCCGATCTTATCTCTACGGTAGAAAATTCGAGATTCTCAGTGACCACAAACCACTTGTTTGGCTTAATAATATTAAAGAACCAAATATGAAATTACAACGCTGGAAAATAAAATTAAATGAATTTGATTATCACATTAAATATGTACCAGGTAAAGAAAACTATGTTGCAGATGCTTTGTCTAGAATTAAAATTGAAGAAAACTTGTTAGGAGAAACTTCCGATGTAACAGTAGCAACAATCCACAGCGCTCAAGAAGATAACCAATATTACATTTCACTCACAGAAAGACCAATCAATTATTTTAAAAGACAAATAGAATTTATAAAAAGTAACTCAAATAACACAAACGTCATTAATTATTTTCATAAAACAAAAATCTTAATAAATTATGTCGAAATGACACACAACCATGCAAAAGAATTAATTAAAGAATACTTATGTTCAAAGAAAAGTGTTATATACTTCAGCAACGAAGACGATTTTCTTACATTTCAGAATGCTTTCGTTAAAATAATTAGTCCCAATAACATTACAAAAGTAATGAGATCAACTAAAAAACTAATAGACCTCCAGACATATGCCGAATTCAAAGAATTTATTATTAATACACACGAAAAGTTATTACATCCAGGAATAGAGAAAATGACAATATTATTTAAAGAAGAATATTATTACCCAGATTATCAAAACTTAATACAAAACATAATTAACGAATGCAAAGTTTGTAATATAGCAAAAACAGAACACAGAAACACTAAGTTAGCTTTCTAATTAACTCCAGAAATCCATAATCCAAGAGAAAACAAGTAAGAAAGGCTAAAGTCGATAGAGCCGACTGTAAAAGACGCCGTAATCCCATAGAAGTGCGCAATTGTATTCAATTTAAATTCAAATTTTCGAATGAAATTTAAAAATTTTAATTTTATATGTACATTTTGAATTGAAATTAAAAAAAATTAAATTAACAATTCGCTTTGCCGCAACTCTATTAGTTGCACCACGCGCCACTTTCAAGAATTATCCGATAATCAGCATTTACATATTATTCATATGTACAAACACACATTCGTTTGAAATTATATGTATGCAATGCATACTATGCATATATTCAGAATAGTTTGATTTTATATGTCTGTATACGAATGTTGAATTACAACACTCTACTATATGAATAAATGCCTTAAAAACGGCATTAAAGCGTAAAAGTTTTTTAGCTGATGTGGGGAAAAGGGGCGTGGCAGCTCAAAATTTTTAATGGCATTGCATTAAGGCTGTCTCTATCAACCTGCTTACCAGAAATGGTGTTCCTAAGTGCCATAGTTACTGAGTTATTGGCCTAAAAGTAAATTTTTTTCGAGGTGTGTCTGGTTTTTTGCTATTGCGGGGGCGGTAAGGGGCGTGGCAACAATTTGAAATAAACTTGATCTGCTCGCGAAGATAACGGACTTTCATTCCAAATTTGGTATCTCTAGCTTTTGTAGTTTAAAAGATCCAGGTGTTCATACGGACGGACGGACAGACAGACAGACGGACAGACACACAGACGGACAGACGGACATTGCTATATCGACTCGGCTGTTGATGCTGATCTAGAATATATATACTTTATGGGGTCGGCCACGCCTCCTTCTGCCTGTTACGCACATTTCGCTTCTGACAAACCTAATAGACCCCTATACTCTTTTTTAGAGTACGGGGTCTAATTAGCCAAATTAGATTTGCTATTCCGATCCGAAATACTAGAAACTTTCTTCCTTTGTCCCACGTTGTACCACGAATTATGCTTTACATAATCCGTTTCGTATCCTATGTACTAACTATAATAGTTTTTCTCATGTAGTGTGTGGAGCCACTTCTTTATCAACACTTAGAATATCACTTCCCTCCTACATATCTAATCGCGTGCCTTACCCTTGATCAACGCGTTACTAACATTTGACTTAAATTTTATTTAATATTTTTTGGTTGGTCTGGTTAGTGTATTTCTGGGGTTTTTATAACCCTTGCAACGAATGTTGGACCAACGTTGCTCAATTGTTTTTAAGTTTTTTTAATACCTCGCCAGTAAGTTAAGTTCATTAATTAAACTTAATTAATTTAATTTAATTATAATGTCAATTTCAAACCTTTTTTTTCTATCTTTTGTTTTTAAATTTAATGTAAATCTTACTTTTAATTATTTTCTTATACTTAATTACATTAATTTAATTCATTTTTGTTTTTGTGTCGACTGTTAATAGTCAGACAATAAATAAATAAATAATTAATTTATCAATCTGATTTAGTAAATCTTTTAATCTTTTTCATTTAAAATAATTTTTTTATAATTTGTATTTGTTTAAAATATTTAATATTAATTTTAATTATACATACATATAAACTTATTTTTGATTAATACTCGGCTGATCTTAGTCTGCGTTAATAAATAAATAAATAAATAAATAAAAATAATAGTATGCAATTGTGCGCTTTATAATTGAGTCTCAAGTTCACAAATAAGTGATTCTTTTGACATCTCCCCATTTTTAGACCCCGTAGAGAGTAGAGGGGTCTATTAGGTTTGTCAGAAGCGAAATGTGCGTAACAGGCAGATGGAGGCGTGGCAGACCCCATAAAGAATATATATTCTTGATCAGCATCAACAGCCGAGTCGATATAGAAATGTCCGTCCGTCCGTCCGTATGAACACCTGGATCTTTTAAACTGCAAAAGCAAACTGCAAAAGAGACACCAAATTTGGAATAAAAGTCCGTTATCTTCTCGATCAGATCAAGTTTATTTCAAATTGTTCCCATGTAGGTTGCTAGAGACAGCCTTAATGCAATGTTTTTCAAAATTTTGAACTGGCACGCCCCCTTTTCTAATAAGAGCTACAAAAAACTTTTAAACTTCAATGCCGTTTTTAAGGCATTTATTCATTTAGTAGAGTGTTGTAATCAAACTATTCTGAAAGTGGCATCAAAATACTACCTTTAACAAAAGAGCAATTACGTTTTAAATTTTGTTATTTATCTGCAATATCACTTACGCACTAGATCGAGAAAGAAACATACGAACACATGTTCGAACGTTCTCGATGCTTGGATCTTTTAAACTACAAAAGCTAGAGCCACCAAATTTATAATGAAAGTCCGTTATTAAGTCAGGCAGGTTAAGTTTATTTAAAATTTTTACCACGCCCCTAACCGCCCCCGCAAAGAGCAAAAAACCTGACACACCTCGAAAAAAAATTTTGTCTTAGGCCAATAAGTCAGTAACTATGGCACCTAGGAACACCATTTCTGGTAAACAGGTTGCTAGAGACAGCCTTAATGCAATGCCATTAAAAATTTTGAGCTGCCACTCCCCCTTTTCTCAACAGAGCTAAAAAAAACTTTTAAACTTGAATGCCGTTTTTAATAGAGAGCCGCACGCCTTCGCGTACCTAGACGACATCGTGGTTACGGGGGCCACGAAAGAGCAGCACGTTGCAAATCTGAAGGAGGTATTCCAAAGGCTGCGGGAGGCTAATCTAAGATTGGATTGGATAACCAAGATGCGGTATAGGATAAGAACCCAGCCAGAGAAATTTCCGGACTACGTTGAAGAGAACGGGCAGCTGTACAGGAACCTGGGACAGAGAACGGACGACGAAGATTACATTCCCTGGAAATTCTGCATGCCCAAGGATCAGAGGAAAAGGGTACTAGGGGAATGCCACGACGCCCCGACCACAGGACACCAAGGGGTGAGGAAGACGGCGTCGAGACTGGCACAACGGTACTACTGGCCGGGTATGTTCCGAGAAGCAACCAGGTATGTTAAATGTTGCGAATGTTGTCAGAAATACAAGACAGAGCAGAGAAAGCCGGCGGAACGGATGCTGACGAGACAGGTGGCAGAGCCGATGGTCGTGATATGCGCAGATTTCGTTGGACCACTCCCTCGCTCGAAGTGCGGCAACACAATCCTGCTGGTCCTCCACGATGCTTTCTCGAAGTGGGTGGAATTAGTCCCACTCAAGAGGGCGACCGCAGCATTGTTGCAGCATTGTACCAAATACCTTCGCTTGCGACAATGGAGTCCAGTTTACGTGCACGGCATTCAGGAAGTATATGGAGTCCCTCGGGGTGACTCTGCAATATACCGCCGGAGAAGAAGCCACAAGAAGTGTTCGAGATATTGCGGAACAACCTACAGAAGGCATCGATGGACCAAGGGAGGCGAGAGGATCACTGGTACGAGGTGGAGGTCTCGGAGGCCGAAGACTCAGAGGTCGAGGGACATAAAAGAGCCGAGGGAGAAGGCGAGAGCTCCACGACGAGGAGGAAGATGACGAGTCAGATGGCGACGAGGCGTGCTTTCAACACACAATTTACAATTCGGTAAAGCACTCGTACGAGCTTTTTGCAGATGCGTTACAGATGATGGAGATCCGCTCGACGACGATCTACGTCTATATGCCACCATATTAGGAGAAGCCGTCGTCGCCGGAACCGCTGCCAGCAGTGATGTCACCGATCGGGCGTGATGAAGGAGAGGCCGCCGAAGAGCAGCGAGAGGCCAGGCGGCAGCCGGTTGAGTCCGACGACCTCGTCACCTTCGGCGTCGCGTTGGCAACGAGCGACGAGCAGTCGGACGAAGTCGTCCCGGGAACATCGTCGGGCGCAGGGAATCCGAGGCCCTCGGAGTCGGAAAGCAGGACGTCGTAGGTGGCCAATTTTGAGCCGGGAAGCAGTAAGGACGAAGATGGGCAGACGTGCCGACGCACGTTCAACAGCGGCAAGTGGTATGTCCACCCGCGAGCGCCACCTGGGTTCCTCCGAAACCCGGGAGGAAGCGTACAGCAAAGACCCGAAGAACAAAACGGAGCCGTCAGCTGACGCTGAGCTAATGGCGGTGGACGTGGAACTTAAATTGTTCCGCAGAGGCGGAGCTGATGGCCGAGTTGGGCGAGCAGTACCTCTCGAGGACACCCTATCTCGACGCGATCTTCGGGACGGTGGAGGTGCAAGCAGACCTGTTGCCGTTAATCCCGGCAAATTGGGCGATAAGTCCGCGGGATATCGCTCTAGATCCGGAGACGGTACAATTCCTGAGGAGGGAAATAGACCGAAGGGCCCGTTTCCGGGTGTCCAGCGGAGGTCGAGCCTTCTCCGTCACAGATACGGTCCTCGGAGCCGTGACTGTGACTCTGGTGGGAAAGTGGGGGGTGTAAGGCGCGGTTCTTCCCCCGTCTTACATAGTTTATAGGTATAAGTAGGATTAAGATTGGATAAAATAGATTTAAGAAAAATGAATTATTATCTTTTGTTAATTTAATAGTAAGAGAATTTCATGAATTAAAATATTGATTAAGTTATCGAATAGTATACCGATTTGAGTTTAGTGATGCTGGCAGCGCGCTCTGTCGGAAGCGCGGTGAGCGGTCGGGTGCAACTCTGCACGAAAGCTCTGTGGTGAAGAGAGAACTTTCGTGGTATAGTTGTATCAGGACAGCTTCCGCGCTACTCTATCAAGAGCGCTGCCCGCACTTCGAGAGCTGAGATAAGCAGACGTGAACAGCGAGCAGCAACAGGAAACATACAACTGTAAGTAGAGAGAACAGTAATTGCCAATGCGACAGTAAGGCGCGACAGTAAAAGAAAAAGACAAAGAGAAAAATTAATGGAAAAGACAAAATAAAAAGAACAGCGCGTTGTTCGTAGATTAAATCCCAGCACTGGTTGGGTTTCGCCCATCACATCCCCACTGCCGTTGCTTCCGTTTAGTTCGAGAATAGTCGTGACTCTACGGTGCCCCTGGAGTCGCGCTCTATTCTCACGAATCAACGCCGTCTTCCGCTGAGAACCATCGTGGCCTCTTGGGACCCTTGAACCTTGATTCTTAGGACCTTATTCTGCGATCTTGGAAATAATAAAATATGATTAGAAAAATAAGTGGAAAAAAATAATAAAGTATATCAGTGCGATATTATAATGTCATATGAAATATTATAAGTTGGAAAAAGTATAGCAGTGCGATAATATAGCGGTGCGATATGAAATAAAAAAATAATAAAGTAAAGCAGTACGATATTATAGCGGTGCGATATGATAATGTTATATGAAATAATATAATATGATTAGAAAAATAAGTTGGAAAAAATAATAAAGTATAGCAGTGTGATATTATAGCTTTGCGATATGATAATAACGATAATAACACATGCTTAATATTATATTAAGCCAAAATGGCCTTGAGAAAATCGACCATTTCAAAGAAAACGTGTCACAAAACCTATATAGGGAGTGGTGTCGTGCGAGATATGTCATATGAGAAAAAAATCAAATATATAAATTCTGGCATGGTTATTTAAAGTATTTGGTGCAATAATAATGAAGTTTTATAGCGCATTATTAATATAATGCAAGCAAAATTATAAAGTAAGGGAGAGTGTTAAATAAAGTGACCGATTTAGCGAAGCGTGTCACAAAAACCTATACATGGTGAGCAGTGTGTGCTCATCTATCAATATCTTGCCGGCATGGTTATTTAAAGTATTTGGTGCAATAATAATGAAGTTTTATAGCGCATTATTAATATAATGCAAGCAAAATTATAAAGTAAGGGAGAGTGTTAAATAAATTGACCGATTTAGCGAAGCGTGTCACAAAAACCTATACATGGTGAGCAGTGTGTGCTCATCTATAAGCATTTTATATAATTCCTAAATATTTTAGATAAAAAATCATTATTGTCATCCTAGAACTCTTGGCTGTGATGACTTACAATATTAGATAAAAAGTTGGAATATATATTTAATATATTTGACTTATATAATTAGATATTTGGAGTGTTAATTAGTCCAATAAATACCGCGACACACTCTAACGGTAACGTTGATACAAAAAAAAGCGAGATTTTTAAATTCACGACAACTTGCTTTATTGATGATCAACTTAAGACTAACAGATATCTGCTTAATAGATAATAATGAAAGTTCTGTTTACAGGGATTCAAATGTTTACAATTTGGGGGTGACCGCTAAAAGCTGGGAACCAAGAATTGTGCGATTTCACAGCTTGTGCCTGGGAGCCAAAATATGCTGATCGAGCGATTTTCGATCGTTGCTGATCGATTGGGGGAGATGCTCCGGCTAGTCTGCTCTTTGTTTACGATTGCCGAAATTGTTTACAAGTGCAGTTTGGGAATGTTTATAGTTGGGGAACAGCTATTGATGTGGAATTCGACGTTTAGGCTGCTATGTACTATTGTTATGTATAATGTAGACGTATTCAGTATGAATATGTCACTTTCCTCTCCTTAAGAGGCGAGCCTGTGAGTCATGGTGAAACTGATGGGTAGAGTTTTGGTAATGTTAAATGTGCCATCTCGATAGTCATTTCGTCTTGTTGCTCGTGTTGTTCTTGTTGTATTTGTTGTTGAGCTGATTGTAGCGTTTCGTTCTTGGGTTCATGAATTTGTTTTTTAAATTTTTTCTGGATTAATATTATGGGATTGTAAGAGACATATTTTAAGTATTGGAATATGATTTATGAATATAATGATAATAATTATTATAATTGTATATGTAAGGCATTATTCTGTGATACTATTTTTACAATATCATCATGTTTTATGGGTTTGAATTTAATAATTTCTATTGGTGGATACAATGGTGTGAGATCAACTTCTGGTTGTAAGTAATTGTCACTTAAAATTATATTATTTATTTGTAGTTTACATTGATTGATGTTAATTATTTTATTACTGTGACCGGCTTTTTCCATTAAAACTTTCCAGCTTCGTTTTATACGTCTGTCTCTTTATTCATTTTATGCAGAACTGTCTTCTTCTTATTCTTTTTTCTATCAATCTCCCTTGTTTTACATTTCGATATTTTACTGTATCGATATCTCGTGTTTACGTTTACATCAGGTTTCTGCTGTTAACATACTGTACACTTAACATTATGGGTATTCCTACAAAGTAGCCTACTACAATTCGGCCATCCTGACCATGAGATAGACCTCTATCTCTGTACACTTATTCAAAACTTATAGATGTGTTTTTTTTTTTAGCTTAATCTAGTATTTTACAATTTGATAGCTTATCTTATATTAATGTTAACAATTATTATGCAAATATATAATATTTAATACAAAGATTATTTTTTAACCCAGTGTCTTATATTGCTAGCACTCCAAACTCCCTGATACGGATTTCGTGATAGTTGAAAACCGTCAATGTCTTTAATTAAATATCTGTCATTCTTTAGGACTTTGGCTATAACATATGGTCCTTTGGATTTAGGAATTAATTTTCTTGATACTCCTGCAGTGCTGTCGAAGTTCTTTACCATTATGTAATCTCCTTTGTCATAATTGTTCGCTATCTTTCTATTTTTATAAAAAATATTTTTCATTCTTCTCTTGTGATGCTAATTGATTCTGTTGAGCATTTTTCTAATATTTTCTAAATTTTGCTTTCTAACCGTCTCTGTCTGTGTGATCTCCATTTATTTCTTTGTCTACTACGCTGATTTGAAACATGTCTGTTTCGAAATTCTCATCTAAAATACTATGACTAACCTCTTTATTTGCCTGTGTTGACTTCTCTATGTTTTCATAACCTAACGATTTGTCTTTCTAATCATCTCGCTCTAACAATCTGCTCTCTAAACTCTTGAATTCTAATAAATTATTCTCTAACGATGTACTTTTCAAACAATTTTCATCTAACATATTATTTCCTAACACATTCATGTTTTGTCCTAAAATTTCTTCTAATTTGACATTCGGGCCTTCAGTATCTTCAATCGAAATCATTTTCAGAGCGTTTGTGTCAATATTTACATTACAAATTTTCATAAAATCTCTTCCCACTACTGCATCCCACCTCATAGATTCATCAGATACAACAATTAAATCAAAATATATTTTTACTAATTCTTTCATAACATAAACTGAAAATTTTCCAAAAATATTTAATCTGGAACGCATGATTTTCTAATAAATGATATAGGGCTACCTGAATCTATGAGGCATTCTGCAACCATTGAATGATTAATATTATCTCTAAAATACAATCTAATAAATCTAATAATAGGGCAATTAAATGGTCGACTGCCCCGCATCCATAACAAGAGCCCTTTTCTCGTCTGGGTTTCAAACAATCTTTTGCCCAGTGGCCCTTGGAGTTGCAGTTGAAGCAGCGAGACTCCTTGGTAATGTAGCTGCTTGGTGCTGTCTTCACAAACGATTTCGGCTTCTCTCCTGAAGCACCCTGTTCAGGTAGCTGCACCTCAGCGAATGCGCGCAGCATGCGCTTAGTGTTTTCAAAACACTGGATTTTCGCCTGTGTGCGCAACACTTTGTCCGGGATTCCCTCAATGATTCCATCGAGAAGCTCCTCTTCGTCTAAGTTGAGCTCACGCGCAAGAAGTAACTTGTTCTCATAATATATCGAGAACTTCTCGTTCTTGCACCAGGTACGTGCTTCGAACTTGCGTCTTACCTCAGCTTTCGATAGTTTTCCTCCAAATTCTATCACTAATTGGTTTAACATCTCGTCCAACTGTTTTAAAATGCGCCCAGGATCAGCATGTAACCAAACTAAAGCGTTGCCTTTGAGTTTAGCGATGCACAAAAACTTGCGTTGAGTATCAGTCAGTTCGTATAATTCCGCGATGTTTCCTAATTGGACTATCCAATTTTGAATCGCGTTGTCTCCAGTGAAATCTGGTAAGATTTCCTTTGCCAATTGGAACATCGGCGAATTCCATTCGTCGCTTTTTAGACCCCGTACTCTAAAAAAGAGTAGAGGGGTCTATTAGGTTTGTCAGAAGCGAAATGTGCGTAACAGGCAGAAGGAGGCGTGGCCGACCCCATAAAGTATATATATTCTTGATAAGCATCAACAGCCGAGTCGATATAGCAATGTCCGTCTGTCCGTCTGTCTGTCTGTCCGTCTGTCTGTCAGTCCGTATGAACACCTGGATCTTTTAAACTACAAAAGCTAGAGCCACCAAATTTATAATGAAAGTCCGTTATTAACCCAGGCAGGTTAAGTTTATTTCAAATTTTTGCCACGCCCCTTACCGCCCCCGCAATGAGCAAAAAACCAGACACACCTCGAAAAAAATTTAGTTTTAGGCCAATAACTCAGTAACTATGGCACTTAGGAACACAGGTTGCTAGAGAGTGCCTTAATGCAATGCCATTAAAAATTTTGAGCTGCCACGCCCCCTTTTCTCATTAGAGTTAACCAAACGTTTACGCTTTAATGCCATGTTTATGGCATTTATTCATATAGTAGGGTGTTGTAATTCAACATTCGTATAGAGACATATAAAATCAAACTATTCTGAAAGTGGCATCAACATACTACCTTTAACAAAAGAGCTACTGCGTTACAAAGTTTGTTATTTAACTGCAATATCACTTACGCGCGAGAGCGAGACAGAAACATACAAACACATGTTCGAACGTTTTCGATGCTTGTGTGGCGACAGCGCTGTCGGCAGACGCTGTGGCGACAGCGCTGCCGGCAGACGCTGGCCGCGCCGAATACACACATACATACATACATGCATACATACACTTGCTCTCATATCTCTGCGTACACTTGAAAAAAAATACTTTTTTTAAGTTTGACCCTTAATAGCGCTCGAAGGAAATAAGATATTGGACTTATTCTTTTTATATTTGATTATTTAAACCTTTTACTTAATACATATTTAGACATTTTTTCAACAAATAAAACCAAAAGCTTAATATAATTAATAATAAAAAACATTACGAAAAATAGTCTTTCCAAAAGTCTGCGTACACACAAAAAACTCTGCGTACAATGTGGGAATTTGCGATTACCGTTAACTTTTTCAGCGTCTTCTATCTATTCTCCGTTCTATATTTTATTTTTTTGTTAATTTGCAAAAAAAAATTTTTTAAATTTGACACGCGTTGCATCATGGACACGAAAGGAAAAGAGATCTGCGTTGAAGTGCGAAAATTATTTTTAAAATTCCGTTTGGAGGGCAAATCCTGGCGAGAAATTGGCCGATTAGTTGACAGAAGTCATTCCTCATGTCAGAGAGTTGATGACAACTATGTTTCAACGGGCTCCATCTTATCGAAGCCCCGATCTGGTCGTCCATCTATTTTAACAGATAGGGAAAAAAAGCGTGTGGTTCAACTGGTGCCTCCAAATCCAAGGATTACCGCCCACCAAGGCCGTCTTGAAGTGGCCGAAAGATTTCAGAAAACAGTCTCGGATCAAACTGTTCGGCGAATTTGGAAGAAGGCGGACTATAATGGCAGAGTTGCCCATAGGAAGCCCCATATATCCAAAGTTAACAAAAAAAAACGTATGGACTTCGCAAATGAGCACATTTCCAAGCCTGTTAGCTTCTGGAACAAGGTTATTTTTTTCGGATGAGAGCAAGTTCTGCATATTTGGCATAAAAGGAAAGAAGCTGGTATGGAGAAAAAGAGGAACAGCCTTCGAAAAGGAAAATTTGGTTCCTACTGTAAAACATGGTGGAGGTGGAGTAATGGTATGGGGGTCAATGGCAGCTAGTGGCGTTGGGAATTTGACGTTTATAGAGTCAACGATGGATCACAAGGACTATTTACAAATCTTGGATCAGAATTTAAAACAGAGTGCCGAAAAATTAGGGATTGAAAGTGATTATTACTTTCAGCAGGATAATGATCCAAAGCATACGGCTCACAATGTAAAGCTCTGGCTGCTCTACAACGTTAAAAAGCAGTTGCCCACGCCACCCCAATCTCCTGACCTAAATCCTATAGAGCATCTGTGGGATTTGCTTGAGCGCAGGATACGACAGCACACCATTACATCGAAAAAAATGCTGAAGGATGTTATCATGGAGGAATGGACCAAAATAACCGCTGAGGATACCAGAAAGCTTGTGGATTCAATGCCAAGACGACTATCGGAGGTTCTAAAGAGAAAAGGCTATCCAACAAAATATTAAAATTCTTTGGAAAAGCGTTGTACGCAGAATTTTTTATGTTATTTTTTGTGTGTACGCAGACTTTTGGAAAGACTATTTTTCGTAATGTTTTTTATTATTAATTATATTAAGCTTTTGGTTCTATTTATTAAAAAGATATGTTAATATGTATTCAGTAAAAGGTTTAAATAATCAAATATAAAAAGAATAAGTCCAATATCTTATTTCTTTCGAGCGCTATTAAGGGTCAAACTTAAAAAAAGTATTTTTTTTCAAGTGTACGCAGAGATATGAGAGCAAGTGTATAATTTTAAACGAATGTGTGTTTGAATGAATAATATGTAAATGCTGATTATCGGAGAATTCTTGAAAGTGGCGCGTGGTGCACCTGATAGAGTTGCGGCAATGCGAATTGTTAATTTAATTTTTTTTAAATTTCAATTCAAAATGTACATATAAAATTAAAATTTTTAAATTTCATTCGAAAATTTGAATTTAAATTGAATACAATTGCGCACTTCTATGGGAGTACGGGGTCTTTTACAGTCGGCTCGATCGACTTTAGCCTTTCTTACTTGTTTTCTGTTGAATTTCATCATGCGACTTGGCGACACTATTCTGCGCGTCACTGGCTTGTTCGTCGAATTCATTGCCGGCGCCGCCGTCACCGACGATTGCTTGACTGCATACACTATGGTTGTCTCGCTCGCTCTGCTGTTCGATGCTTTGTAGCGTAATTTTTGCTAGCTCGATCTGGCGCCTTAAGTCTCTTAAATAGTTTTCGCCTTCGGAAATTTCTTTACATTGGTTCTGCCACTGACATGTCCGAAGATCTTCCTCACTGCTTACTGGGTCACCTTCTGCAATCGCTGACATCGGGACGCTACCACGCTCGTCTGCTGGCACTGTATTGATGCGCGCCACAAGTTCAGCTTTTGACCCCTTAGTTGCCAATCCCAACACATCTAGCCAATACTTTAGCTGAATGACCGTCACCTCGTTAACATTTATATCCATTTCGTGAATCCACTTCTGAGATTGTGACCGGCTTTTTCCATTAAAACTTTCCAGCTTCGTTTTATACGTCTGTCTCTTTATTAATTTTATGCAGAACTGTCTTCTTCTTATTCTTTTTTCTATCGATCTCCCTTGATTTACATTTCGATATTTTACTGTATCGATATCTCGTGTTTACGTTCACATTTGGTTTTTGCTGTTAACATACTGTACACTTAACATTATGGGTATTCCTACAAAGTAGCCTACTGCATTACCCTGGATATTAAGATTGACATTACTTTTCTGACAATTTTGTTTTACTGTTGTATTAGAAATGTTCCATGTTACAATAGTGTTAAGCTGAAAGTCTGGGCTGAAAAGTCCCGGGATTTTTAATGAAAACAATCGATTTTTGGGCAAATTTGTATTTATTCCTCAACATAGTTACCTTCGAAGGCGATACATTTAGCATAGCGAGTTTCCAACATTTCAATTCCCTTTCTGTAGTACGAAATGTCTAAGCCTTCAAAATATGCCTCTGTTTCCCCGATGACTTCCTCATTCGATGTGAATCTCTTTCCCTGGAGCCACCGCTTAAGGTTTGGGAACAGATAATAGTCGCTGGGGGCCAAGTCTGGAGAATAGGGTGGGTGAGCAACCAATTGAAATCGTAATTGGTCTAACTTGGTCATTGCTTTCAAGGACGTGTGTGACGGTGCGTTCTCGTGATGGTACAGAACTTTTTTCTTCGCCATATGGGGTCGTTTTTTCTTTATTTCTTCGTTCAGTTTGTCCAATAACGCTGCATAATATTCTCCAGTAATTGTTTTTCCCTTCTGCAGGTAATCAATGAAGATTATGCCCAGCGCATCCCAGAAAACGGAGGCCAAAACCTTTCCGGCTGACCGTTGGTCTTTTGGACGCTTTGGCCGGTTTTCATGGCTTGTCAGCCACTGTGCAGACTGCCTATTGGACTCAGGCGTGTGGTAATGAATCCACGTTTCATCCATAGTCACAAAACGTCGAAAGAAGTCCACTCGATTACGCTGCAACAACGCCAATCCAGCTGTTGAATCATCAACGCGCTGCTGTTTTTGGTCGACGGTCAGCAGACGCGGCACCCATCTCGCGGATAGCTTTTTCATGTCCAAAATTTCATGCAAAATGTATCCCACCCGCTCTTTTGAAATGCCTACGGCCTCAGCTAACTCACGTAACTTCACTTTACGATCATTCAAAACGAGTCGATGCACTTGTTTTACGATTTCTGGATTCGTAGCCTCTTTCGGCCTTCCAGAGCGTGGAGCGTCTGCGGTGCTTGTACGGCCCATTTTAAATTCACTAAACCACCGATAAACTGTTGTTCTCGAAGGAGCAGAAGTGGGATAACATTTCGCCAACCACTGCATTGATTGTTCAGGAGTTTTTCCCATCAAAAAACAATGTTTGATCAAGATACGATATTCTTCTTTTTCCATTTTTTATACGAATGCTTAGGTAGTGACACTTAAACTACTGTAGTTTGTAAACAAATGAACGAAATGTCATGAAACTTCACACATTACCTAGTGTCAGATGAACCTCTCGAAATGAATCTTGTCCATTTTTTAGTGGCATTACATATTTAAAAATCCCGGGACTTTTCAGCCCATGTCTACCTGCGCATCCGCTGTTGTTGTTTTTTTAAATTGTGCAGTCGAATAATTCGAATATCAGTAATCAGCTGATTTTTGTTGCGCTGGTGCGTTTGCGTAGATTGGTATTTGGTTGTTTTTGATAACTGTCGGCGCTTATCTACATACGCTTGCATTTTGTTAGTTGCTGTTATTTCTTTTATATGCGAGAATTTCAGCTAGCCAGCTGATTATCTTTAATCTCCTGATCTTCTTAAATTATATTGATCGCCAACTGTTGTTAATCAACTGATTATCTTAAATCATTTGATTATCCTCCTCAGCCAAGTTTGTTGATCGGCTGAGTACTGTACACTTACGTGCATTCGAATAGAGTCAAAATTTAATTAGTCAATATGGCACACAAAACAGACCCTAATGACACCGTTCTAGTCGAGGCGGAAACTTGCCTTAGGGCTCGTTTAAGTCAATTATTTATTAAATTGGAAAAAGTAGAGAGCGACATAGAGCGCCAAAGGAGTTCACTCATTAATAAAATGGTGACTCCAAGCAAATTTGAGATTCAGTGCCGGCTAGACATACTAAATTCATACATTTCCAAAGCTCTGGATCTGCAGTCAGAGATCGATGCAATAGATCCTGACAATACTAGCCGTGCAATGCTTGAGGAAACATGTATTTTGGCACGGTCTTCATACATGTCAGCCCTAAGTGCGCATCAGGCAGCAGAAGTCGTCCCTCAGCCTTCTCACCATTGTCACTTGCCCAAACTAAAATTGACCAAATTCAGCTGTAAACACTCGGAATACAGACAATTTATCGGTCTGTTTAATAGCTTGGCAGACTCTGATCGCTCCCTGTCAAGTATTGAGAAATTCAACCATTTGATATCGTGCTTATTAGATGAAGCGTTAGGCACCATCAGAGCTTTCCAAGTATCTGATGCGAACTACCCGAAGGCATTAGAAAGTCTAAGTCGAGTATATGACAGCAAGTGTCTTATCTTTTTTGACACTCTTGCCCAGTTTTTTGACATAGAGCCGATATCCAAGCTATCGGCAGTTGCAATTCGAACAATAGTTGACTCGGTATCGGCAATTTTTGGTTCGCTAATGTCGGTTAGAGATGAGCAAGATTTCGCAAATGCAATCTTGATTCATATAGTTATGTCGAAGGTAGATCCTCATACGAAGTCGAAATGGGCCGACTGCGCTGCGGCTTTGAACAGGCGATATCAGCATTTGTCTGCTAAAGAAAGTTCAAAGTCTAGGATGAAGCAAGCATTCGAAATGAAACACGCTAAAAAATCGTCGTTTGCGTGTACAAATGTTGGAAAAGACGTTGAACCCACATGCCAGTTTTGCAGTGCAAACCATATGATTGAAAATTGTCAAGGGTTTGCAGCACTGCCGGTTGACGATAGATTTAATTTCGTAAAATCTAGTCAACTCTCAACTCACAGATTCACACCGGTAGAAACATCACAAGCTTCTGCTCATCCTGCCCACGTTGATCATGTTACTAGCGACGTCGATTAAGTAACTCTTGCAATGGCAGTTGTCAAAGTTCGAGACAGTTTCGGTCAGAATCGAACTGCTGAGTCCTGTTAGATTCTGGATCACAAGTAAACTTTATGACGGAAAGTCTGGCTCAAGCCTTGCGGCTTCAACGTAAGAGCAAGAGTTTAACCGTAAAGTCGGTCGGACAGTCGAGTTTGACTGCAAAATGCAAAGTATCGAATATAGTTTCGTCTCGTGTATCGAGACATCAGCTCAGTGCCGAGTTTTGGGTGCTGAAATCAATTTGTAGCAGGCAGCCAGATTGTGATCTTCCCATTAATCGGTGGAAGATTCCAACAAATGTCGACCTGGCTGACCCTGAATTCTATAAATCCCAGCAAATTGATATCCTTCTGCGAGCCGACTCATTTTTCGAAATGCTTGGTAACAGAAAAATTCGATTGGCGAAGGGTGGTCCGTTTCTTCAAAGGACGTTGTTTGGTTGGGTGGCATCAGGGCATATCAAGAGCCCAGTATGCTGCTCAGTTACGCAAAATAGAGGTTGAAGCTGTCCCAGAGACAAGTGTTTCGGCAAATTATTCTGCGGAGCACATTGGTTGCAATCAACGCTTTCGGGACAGCGTTCGTGAATTGTTGACACTTGGACACTTCAGTGTCAACTTGTCTTTGATGACTGATCGCAATGAACTGAAATCGTCACGAATTGTCAAAAGGCTTGTAGTTCCCCTGAACTTGGAAATCGAGGATGTATATTTGAGTTTCATGAACGTGAATCTTGACCCTGGTCATATGTTCACTGATACAGAATTTCCAGCAGGACCACATTTTACCCTTTCACACCAGTGCGTTCTGAGACCTGATAGCCATTTAACCAAACTTCGAGTAGTAGTGGACGCGTGGCGTCCACACTCTCTCGGAAGAAATTACTGGTGCGACCTGCTATTCAGAGGGATCTAATTAATTCATTCTGTAGGTTCCTCACGGCAGATATCATTACGGGCGAATTTCAATTGGCAAAATGGTTTTCAAACCATTCTAAATTATTAGAAGACGGCGGAAATGAGAAACTTTGTATTTCTAATGATGCCGATTCGACAAGATCGCTTGGCATGAGGTGGACACCGCGTTGGAAACCGCACTACATTGTATAAAAACTTCCCCTTCATTACTAGCAACATTGGTAGTCAATGGAGTTGCAGGCATCCGAAAGATGCCCCATAATGTATCTTGGAGACATGGACCAACATCATCAAATCCAGCCGATTTGTTGTCAAGAGGGTGTGACGCTCAGAAACTCGATCAGTTTGTTGGTCGTTGTTGCAAGGCTAAAAGACATTGGCCTCAAAAGTCAAAAGAAAACTTTTTACTCGTTTGCTTAGTTATCTCGGCAAGTTTGCAATCGCTGACTATAGACAAAAAAAAGTCAGACGATTTTGAAAAAAGATGAATCACTTTGATTCATTTAAGTGTAGATTTGTGCAGTGCCACAAATTTATTGATAAAAACAAGTAAGAAAGGCTACAGTCGATCGAGCCGACTGTAAAAGACCCCGTACTCCCATAGAAGTGAGCAATTGTATTCAATTTAAATTTAAATTTTTGAATGAAATTTAAAAATTTTAATTTTATATGTACATTTTGAATTGAAATTAAAAACAAGAAAGAAAAGTACAGTCGAGCGCGCCCGACCGTATAATACTCTCTGCATTTGTCCCGATTAAATTATTAAAATCGGTATCCACATATTACTATGTGTTTTGCTTGCATTAAAACACGTTGAAACAAAAACAATCTAAGCATAATCAAACATACATCTGTTTGTTTGTATTTGAATAAACATACGTTTGACAATATGTATATGATGCAAATATGTATGCATGTGTGTATTCGGCGCAGCCAGCGACCGCGGGCAGCGCTGCCCACACACAGGCAGCGAAAACGTTCGAACATGTGCTTGTGTGTTTCTATCTCGCTTGCACCTATGGGTTGATATTGCGTTCAATTATCAATATTGTAACGCTTCTAGTTTTCTTGTTTATAGTCCGATTTTAATGCGCCTTTCAGGATAGTTTAATATAGTTAGTCTCCACACCAGTTATAAACTACAATACTGTACGATACGGAAAAAACGGCATTGAAGCTTGAAAACTATTTTATAAATTGTGGGAAAAGTGGGCGTGGCAGTCAAAAATTTTAAATGGCAATGTAACTATGCTCTCGCAAAGAACACCCGTACCAGAATTGGTGATCCTAGGTGCCATAGTTACTTAGATATTTGCCGAAAACACCAATTTTTCACGAGGTGTGTCCAGTTTTTTGCTTATTGTGGGCGAATGGGGCGTGGCATCGAAAAAAAAAAGATTCTTGTATTGACTGACTAAATATCTGATCGTTTGACACCAAGCTCGAACTTGTAGCTCTTACCATCTCTGAAATCTGTTTGTTCATACGGACAGACAGACGGACAGACGGACAGACAGACAGACGGACATGGCTATATCGACTCGGCTTGTGATACTGATCAAGAATATATATACTTTATGGGGTCTGCCACGCCTCCTTCTGCCTGTAACATACTTTTGCACAAACCCAATATACTCTTGCAGAGAGTATAAAAATTAAATTAACAATTCGCATTGCCGCAACTCTATCAGTTGCACCACGCGCCACTTTCAAGAATTCTCCGATAATCAGCATTTACATATTATTCATACAAACACACATTCGTTTGAAATTATATGTATGCATGTATGTATGTATGTGTGTATTCGGCGCGGCCAGCGTCTGCCGGCAGCGCTATCGCCACACAAGCATCAAAAACGTTCGAACATGTGTTTGTATGTTTCTGTCTCGCTCTCGCGCGTAAGTGATATTGCACTTAAATAACAAACTTTGTAACGCAGTAGCTCTTTTGTTAAAGGTAGTATGTTGATGCCCCTTTCAGAATAGTTTGATTTTATATGTCTCTATACGAATGTTGAATTACAACACTCTACTATATGAGTAAATGCCTTAAAAACGGCATTAAAGCGTACAAGTTTTTTAGCTGATGTGGGGAAAAGGGGCGTGGCAGCTCAAAATTTTTAATGGCATTGCATTAAGGGTGTCACTAGCAACCTGTTTACCAGAAATGGTGTTCCTAAGTGCAATAGTTACTGAGTTATTGGCCTAAAAGTAAATTTTTTTCGAGGTGTGTCTGGTTTTTTGCTCATTGCGGGGGCGGTAAGGGGCGTGGCAACAATTTGAAATAAACTTGATCTGCTCGCGAAGATAACGGACTTTCATTCCAAATTTGGTGTCTCTAGCTTTTATAGTTTAAAAGATCCAGGTGTTCATACGGACAGACGGACAGACAGACAGACAGACAGACGGACAGACAGACGGACAGACGGACATTGCTATATCGACTCGGCTGTTGATGCTGATCTAGAATATATATACTTTATGGGGTCGGCCACGCCTCCTTCTGCCTGTTACGCACATTTCGCTTCTGACAAACCTAATAGACCCCTATACTCTTTTTTAGAGTACGGGGTCTAAATATAAATTCATACGCGCAGTTTAAAGAACTCATTCTTAAAACCCATGAAAAACTTCTACATCCAGGAACTCAGAAAACAAATTAACTTTTCGGTGAAACTTATTATTTCCCTAACAGTCAGTTGTTAACACAAAACATTATAAACGAATGTCACATCTGCAATTTAGCAAAAACCGAATACAGAAATACTGACATGCCAGTGAAAATTACCCCCCAAACCTGAACATTGTCGCGATAAATTTGTAATAGACATTTATTCATCAGAAGGAAAAATTATCTAAGCTGTGTTGATATTTATTCAAAATTTGCTACTCTCGAACAAATCAAAACAAAAGATTGGATTGAATGCAAAAACGCATTAATGCGCATATTTAATCAGTGAGGTAAACCAATACTATTAAAAGCAGACCGAGAAGGCGCATTTACCAGCTTAGCACTTAAAAGATGGCTTGACAGTGAACGAGTAGAAATACAATTAAACAAATCAAAAACAGGTATAGCAGACATTGAATGACTTCATAAAGCTATTAACGAAAAAATCAGAATCATAAATACATTAAACGATGAAGAAAACAAGCTCAGCAAAATAGAAACTATTCTTTATATTTACAACCATAAAACCAAACATGACACCACTGGACAAATTCCCGCGCACATATTCTTATACCCCGGACAACCAATTCTAGATACACAAGACAGAAAAGAAAAGACAATAAACAAAATAAACAATGACCAAAGCCAACCAAAATGTCACGCAAACAGATCCTGATCATTACCAAATTACTAACAAAAATAGAACAACACATTATTAAACAAGAAAGAATGCTATAGTCGCCTCGCGACTTTAGGATACCCGTTACTCAGTTTCAATTTGTTCTTAACAATGGTGATGGATATAATAGCTTGGCAAACACAGAACATTTTCATAGAAATTCATGTTTAGAGCATATTTTCAACCGATCGGCCCTACGGGAGCTATACGATATAGTTGTCCGATTTGGATCAAACTTGGTCAGTATATATATATATTATTGGCAGATATATTCTGTGTGAGTTTGGTTAATCTAGCTTAGTTAACGCAAAAGTTTTTCATACGTATTCATATTTGGAGCGTATTTTTGACCGATCGGCCCTATGGGAGCTATACGAGATAGTTGTCCGGTTTGGATCAAAATTGGTTAGTATATATAATAAGATGTTTCGACACTTAGCTTATTAAAAAAAATATAAACTTTATTTAACAAACCCGAAACTTCGGAGTACAAAACTAGACTACTTATCCTATGTTCTGATGACATTAAGCAAACCTCGGTTTGCAGCTTTCATTTATTGGACTTTGGACTCTTTGAGCTTTTAGCTCTTATATAAACAGAGAAAGATCTCGATCTTGAAGAGATTGAGAGTGTTCGGCTAGGATTTGTTTAACGTCAGCAGTTTTAACCCCAATGATGGGAATAACGATTCTGGCAATTGTTTATGATATTTAATGCATTCGTGGGAAGCCAGAATTGTTATTGTCACCATTTGATTTTTTCGAAAGTGTTTACATTAAGTTCTTGTGGTGTTATTGTCACCATTTGATTTTCTGAGAGTGTTTACATTAATCTTTGGTGCGAAAGAAATCTTTGACATAAATAATAAGTGTTGTGTATGTGGTGTATGTGGTGTATGTGGTGTATGTGGTGTATGGGTTTAGGTACGTATGTATCTACATATGTCACTTCCCCATCCTTAAGAAATGAGCCTGTCCTCAGGCGGTTAATTTTGGATATAGTGTTGGATCTATTACAATTTCTTCGGTATCGTTTTCAATTACATTTGGATATATTTCTGTATCATTTTGAATATTTGATTGTATGTTTGGGGTTAATTCTTTTTTATTCTTATAATTAACAATAATTTTTCTTGGGATATTTTTATATTTAAAGATAATGTACAATATAAGTATGATTAAAATAATTGTTAAAGTTGTTATAGTTATAATTTGGAACGTGTTGTACAATTTTGTTTGTTGTTGGATAATTTCTTTGGTTTGGACATATGACAATGGTTCTAGTTTGGTTATATTATTATTTATGTAGACTGTTTGTGTGTAATCTAACATAGTATTAGTTATTTGAATTTCATCTAATTGGATTGAACAGTTTATAGCTTTTATCATATTGTTTCCTTCAATAATAATTTCTCGGTTGATACAATTTTGGTTTAATACAATTTTTGGTAAGTTCCATGTTAACATAATGTTTGGTTCTACATACTTGATTTCATAATTTTTATGGGATTTTGAATATCTACATTCTGTTTTATCTTGCTTTAATATTCCAGTAATACATTTGTTCATAACTATATTTTTATTGGTTGCTGTGAATGCTTTGTTGTTTTGTAAGTAGTAAGTGTCATGTATAGTTTCGGTCAAAATGTCTTTGTTTTCGTCAGGGTATGGAATAATGTCGTATAGTGCAGTATTTATAATTTCGCGTGGAATATGGGAAATAATTAAAATTTCGTTAGTAGTTGTTTTTAGCCAAGTTGATGTTTTAATATTTATTATTTTTTCAACGTTTAAATGTTTTAGTGATTCATATTTTAGTAATTTAGGGTTGAATATACCAAGCCTGGTTAATTGCATACCTAACTCAATGTCTTCGACATATTCTGTGAATTCTTGTAAGTTAAAAATTAGTAATTCGAGTCGTTGCTCTGCCTTATGTGTCATACTTAGTCTGTTCATTACTTCTATTCCTTTGTTAACAGCTTTTATTACTTCATTTAGTTCATTGGCTTGAACACTATTTTCTGAAAGGTTATCTATTTTTGATTGTAATCCTTCTTTGTCTTCTTGATCTAAAGTTCCGAAAAGGTATTTATAAAATGTGCCCATGAAATTTACAAGTCCTCTTTTATTTCGTTTTACTAGTCTTAAACCGTTCATTTCTCTGTCCAGTTTTTCTGTTAAGTACTGTATTTTTACTAATGGTTCAAATTCTTTTGTTTGTTCCATTAAATTATTATAAGTTTCTTCAGTTTTTGTTATATTAATTGTTAAATAGTGGTATTCGTATTTTATAGGTAAATTGATTGTTCCTGTTTGAAATATAAGATATCCGTTTTTGGAGTTAATTGGGTTGATTTCCAAATTTTGACCTTTTATTGGGCATACAAAGTTGAGTAGCATGAGTGTTATAATTATAGCTGTTAAATTATGATGGGTTATCATCTTGATTCGGGTTATTAGTTGATCTGGAATTATCATATTTACTTTCATTAGTTACTTTCTTTCTTTTATATTTTGATTTATAGTGTGTTATTTTTCTACCTCTGTTTACTTCTTCATAATGTTTTTCATCTATTTGTGTTATGTTTCCTGTTTGTTTAAATGGGTTTGTGGATTTAGATTTTACTAAAGGTGATTCCCTATATCTAGTATCTATTTCAAATTCGGTTCTTTTTTCATTAAGTCTTTCTATTTGCCTTTTCTTATTTAGCTGTGTATCATACTCAGGTGTTCCTGCGTAAATGAAAATGTCTGCTGGTGTTCTACCAGTTGAATTATGTTTGGTTTTATGGTTATAAGTGTAAAGTATTACTTCAAATTTGGTTAATTTATTTTCCTGGTTAGTGTCAGAATTAACAATTCTTAATTTTTCATTTATTGTTTTATGGAATCTTTCTATGTCGGATATACCGTTTTTGCTAGTTGTGATGGATATATTTACGTCTTCTGACTTTAACCACATTTGTAGTGCGGAGCACAAGAAAGCTGAGTCTTTGTCTGCTTTTATTTCTATTGGTTTGCCCATGTCATTAAATACTTTTAAAAGAGCTCTTTTGGCTTCTAGCCAATCTCGACCATTTACTTCTATTAAAGTTGCGTATTTGGAATATAAATCTATACAAGATAGAAATTGTTTTTTGTCTACCATATAAAAATCAATGACATATTTTTCTCTTGGATTATGGATTTCTGGAGTTAATTCAAAAGCTAACTTAGTGTTTCTATGTTCTGTTTTTGCTATATTACAAACTTTGCATTCGTTAATTATGTTTTGTATTAAGTTTTGATAATCTGGATAATAATATTTTTCTTTAAATAATAATGTCATTTTCTCTATTCCTGGATGTAATAACTTTTCGTGTGTGTTAATAATAAATTCTTTGAATTCGGCATATGTCTGGAGGTCTATTAGTTTGTTAGTTGATCTCATTACTTTTGTAATGTTATTGGGACTAATTATTTCAACGAAAGCATTCTGAAATGTAAGAAAGTCGGCTTCGTTGCTGAAGTATATAACACTATTTTTTGAACATAAGTATTCTTTAATTAATTCTTTTGCATGGTTATGTGTCATTTCGACATAATTTATTAAGATTTTTGTTTTATGAAAGTAATTAATAACGTTTGCGTTATTTGAGTTACTTTTTACAAATTCTATTTGTCTTTTAAAATAATTGATTGGTCTTTCTGTGATTGAAATGTAATATTGGTTATCTTCTTGAGCGCTGTGGATTGTTGCTACTGTTACATCGGAAGTTTCTCCTAACAGGTTTTCTTCAATTTTAATTCTAGACAAAGCATCTGCAACATAGTTTTCTTTACCTGGTACATATTTAATGTGATAATCAAATTCATTTAATTATACCCGTTACTCGTAGAGTAAAAGGGTATATTGTAATCGTTGGAATGTATGTAACAGGCAGAAGGAGGCGTGGCAGACCCCATAAAGTATATATATTCTTGATCAGCCTCAATAGCCGAGTCGATATAGCCATGTCCGTCTGTCCGTCTGTCCGTCTGTCCGTCCGTCCGTCCGTCCGTCCGTCTGTATGAACAAAAGGATCTCAGAGACTATAAAAGCTAGAAAAATGACAGTGGTCGCAAATGAAAGGTACAATACCCAAGCAGTACAAGTTTGTTTTTGTTTTTTGACACGCCCACTTTAGGGCGTTTTATTTGCATATAAAGGTAAATGTACAGGTAAACGTAGAACTTTTTTGTTAGCTATGCTATGTGATCCAAATTTACACGGAAAGCACATATCTAGGAAGTACATGTACTGACCAAGTTTGATCCAAATCGGACAACTATATCGTATAGCTCCCATAGGGCCGATTGGTCAAAAATACGCTCCAAATATGAGTACGTATGAAAAACTTTTGCGTTAACTAAGCTAGATTAACCAAACTCACACAGAATACATCTGCCAATAATATATATAGTGACATATGTAGATACATACGTACCTAAACCCATACACCACATACACCACATACACCACATACACAACACTTATTATTTATGTCAAAGATTTCTTTCGCACCAAAGATTAATGTAAACACTCTCAGAAAATCAAATGGTGACAATAACACCACAAGAACTTAATGTAAACACTTTCGAAAAAATCAAATGGTGACAATAACAATTCTGGCTTCCCACGAATGCATTAAATATCATAAACAATTGCCAGAATCGTTATTCCCATCATTGGGGTTAAAACTGCTGACGTTAAACAAATCCTAGCCGAACACTCTCAATCTCTTCAAGATCGAGATCTTTCTCTGTTTATATAAGAGCTAAAAGCTCAAAGAGTCCAAAGTCCAATAAATGAAAGCTGCAAACCGAGGTTTGCTTAACGTCATCAGAACATAGGATAAGTAGTCTAGTTTTGTACTCCGAAGTTTCGGGTTTGTTAAATAAAGTTTATATTTTTTTTAATAAGCTAAGTGTCGAAACATCTTATTGGCGCAGCCGGTAGGATATTGATAATAAATATCCTCGTAATAAAGTAATCGTCCTTTATTTTCAATCCATTGAAAAGGAATCCTTGTACGACCAAGGAATTTCTAGGATTTGAGCTCGCGAATTTTCCGCGGCAAGGAAACGGTTAAAACATTACAATTTTGGAAAAACTATTATCTTAATATCCGCCAAAGAACCTAAGCGTGTGTGACTCATAACCCAATTATCAGTCGTGGCCCATATTTAAATGTGCGACCGCCACCAAAGATAATTGCTATTAAAAGAAAAACCGCGCAAAACACCAAACAGTGTTCAACCAAAAAATAGATCCTCTGGACTATTTGAACAACTGTAATTAAAGAGCTTATATCTGGGCTTTACACATCAATTTATTGATCCCTGTAAACGTAAGTCTCTTATAATTCAACAAAACAATTCAACAAAAGTGACAATTAAAACAAAAAGTGACAGTTAAACAAAAACCTGAAGTGACAATTGCCAACAAATAAAACAAATCTACAACAACACCATGGCAACCAACCCACCAATGGAACTATCAGAAATACATCTGAAACAAGCGCTTGGACAAATTCGACAAGTGCCAGTGTTCGACGGAAAAACCGTGGAACTAACTGCATTCATAAGGAGGATTGATTTCATCATGCAGTTATATCCAACACAGGATGTGAGACAACATAGTGTCCTATTCGGAGCAATCGAGATGCAGACCACCGGATCCGCACAACGAGTGTCGCAGCTGACAGCAGCCACAACCTGGGGAGAGTTGAGGAGCGCCCTCATCGACGAATTCAAAACACAGACCCCTTATGAAGAGCTTCTACGACGTCTCTATAACACCAACTTTAATAATAGTATCCGTAAGTTTGTTGAAGATCTAGAGTATAAATCCTTTGTAATATCTAATAAGTTAATGTTAGAGAATCAGGTCCAGAACACTCTATTGTACACTAATGCAATGAATAATACTATTAAAGACGTTATTACCAAAAAATTACCGGACCGAATTTTTATGACATTAGCACGATATGACATTACAACAGTCTCAAAATTAAAACAAGTAGCTCAACGCGAAGGATTGTACGAAAATGGTTATAACGAACGTAATAACCAAAGCAATGACAATTCTAAGACAAATAAAACACAAAGCACTGAAAACCGTGGAAAGGGAAGTAATCAGAATTATTACCCTACTCCAAATTATCCAAATAACGCTAACTCAAATAATAAACCAAAAGAAAATGCTGAGGCATTACATAAAGAATTCAAACAAAACCTCGATCAAGCTAGATCACAAAACCCAATGAATTACCAAAATCAGAGTCAAAGACCCCCCAATCATTCTCATAAAAGACAGAGAGAAACTAGTGGCCATTCTAAAATGGACACATCAGAAAATTTTCATCAAGAAGCCTCGGACAACGAAGAACCAATCCCTTCATCAGATTAATTATGAATGGACAAAATTTTAACTGTGTAATTGACACAGGTTCATCCATAAATCTAATTAAAGAAAACTTTCTAAAATTTCCTACAAAAACTTGTCAATTGAACGTACAAACAATAAATGGTATTGTTCAATTAAAGAATTGTGTATCTTTTGCCCCTAGTAAACTTTGCCCTACCCATCAAACATTTTACCTACACAACTTTTCTGATAAATACGATATCTTATTAGGTAGAGAATATCTGGAATCTTGTGAAGCAAAAATTGATTATAAACAAAAAACAGTTATTCTAAACGATCATTTATTCTCAATGAGATATGACCGTGAGAATTCTGTCAAGGACAAGACCGCATTTCAATGCCTTGATCCGCCCCAAACAAAAGACATAGCAATAAATTATGCTATCAACAATGAATTAAATGAAACAAATCAATTTCGATTAGAACATCTAAACGATGAAGAAAAATGTAAACTAACCAAAATTCTTTTCGAGTTTAGTGACATTCAGTACAAAGAAAGTGAAAATTTGACTTTCACCAGTACAATTAAGCATGTCATCCAAACTAAACACGAAGACCCAATCCAAAAGCGTCCATACAAGTATGCGCAAACATTCGACGAAGAAGTCGAAAAACAAATCAAAGAAATGATTGAACAAGGTATAATACGTAAATCAAAATCACCTTATTGCTCACCAATTTGGATTGTGCCAAAGAAACGTGACGCATCGGGTAAAGAAAAGTTCCGTATAGTTATTGACTATCGAAACTTAAATGAAATAACAATCGATGATAAATATCCTATCCCAGTCATGGATGATATACTAGACAAACTTGGAAAATGTCAGTATTTCACTACAATTGACTTAGCGAAAGGATTTCATCAGATACAAATGGACCCACAAAGTATACCAAAAACAGCTTTTTCAACTAAAAATGGACATTACGAATACACTCGAATGCCTTTTGGATTGAAAAACGCCCCAGCAACATTTCAACGTTGCATGAACAATCTATTAGAAGATCTAATTTACAAAGATTGTTTAGTATACATGGATGATATAATAGTGTATTCCACTTCATTGGAAGAACATTTATTATCATTAAAAAGGGTATTTACAAAACTGCGTGAAGCCAATCTAAAATTGCAATTAGACAAATGCGAATTCATGAAAAAAGAGAAACTGAATTCCTAGGTCACATAATAACAACAGAAGGAATACAACCAAACCCAACTAAAATCTCTGCCATACAACATTTCCCAATTCCAAAAACACCCAAAGAAATAAAATCGTTTTTAGGTCTTTGTGGTTATTACAGAAAATTCATTCCTAATTTTGCACACGTTGTAAAACCAATGACTTTAAAATTAAAAAAAAGGTGCAACCATAAATATAAAAGAACCCAATTACATTTCTGCTTTTGAAAAATTAAAAGTACTTATAACATCCGATCCAATATTAGTTTATCCAAATTTCGAAAAACCATTTTGTCTTACAACTGATGCCAGTAACATAGCTATTGGAGCTGTTTTGTCTCAAAATCAAAAACCAATTTGTTTCGCAAGTAGAACCTTAAACGAACATGAAATTAATTATGCAGCAATTGAAAAGGAACTTTTAGCTATCGTTTGGGCAACCAAATATTTCCGATCTTATCTCTACGGTAGAAAATTCGAGATTCTCAGTGACCACAAACCACTTGTTTGGCTTAATAATATTAAAGAACCAAATATGAAATTACAACGCTGGAAAATAAAATTAAATGAATTTGATTATCACATTAAATATGTACCAGGTAAAGAAAACTATGTTGCAGATGCTTTGTCTAGAATTAAAATTGAAGAAAACCTGTTAGGAGAAACTTCCGATGTAACAGTAGCAACAATCCACAGCGCTCAAGAAGATAACCAATATTACATTTCAATCACAGAAAGACCAATCAATTATTTTAAAAGACAAATAGAATTTGTAAAAAGTAACTCAAATAACGCAAACGTTATTAATTACTTTCATAAAACAAAAATCTTAATAAATTATGTCGAAATGACACATAACCATGCAAAAGAATTAATTAAAGAATACTTATGTTCAAAAAATAGTGTTATATACTTCAGCAACGAAGCCGACTTTCTTACATTTCAGAATGCTTTCGTTGAAATAATTAGTCCCAATAACATTACAAAAGTAATGAGATCAACTAACAAACTAATAGACCTCCAGACATATGCCGAATTCAAAGAATTTATTATTAACACACACGAAAAGTTATTACATCCAGGAATAGAGAAAATGACATTATTATTTAAAGAAAAATATTATTATCCAGATTATCAAAACTTAATACAAAACATAATTAACGAATGCAAAGTTTGTAATATAGCAAAAACAGAACATAGAAACACTAAGTTAGCTTTTGAATTAACTCCAGAAATCCATAATCCAAGAGAAAAATATGTCATTGATTTTTATATGGTAGACAAAAAACAATTTCTATCTTGTATAGATTTATATTCCAAATACGCAACTTTAATAGAAGTAAATGGTCGAGATTGGCTAGAAGCCAAAAGAGCTCTTTTAAAAGTATTTAATGACATGGGCAAACCAATAGAAATAAAAGCAGACAAAGACTCAGCTTTCTTGTGCTCCGCACTACAAATGTGGTTAAAGTCAGAAGACGTAAATATATCCATCACAACTAGCAAAAACGGTATATCCGACATAGAAAGATTCCATAAAACAATAAATGAAAAATTAAGAATTGTTAATTCTGACACTAACCAGGAAAATAAATTAACCAAATTTGAAGTAATACTTTACACTTATAACCATAAAACCAAACATAATTCAACTGGTAGAACACCAGCAGACATTTTCATTTACGCAGGAACACCTGAGTATGATACACAGCTAAATAAGAAAAGGCAAATAGAAAGACTTAATGAAAAAAGAACCGAATTTGAAATAGATACTAGATATAGGGAATCACCTTTAGTAAAATCTAAATCCACAAACCCATTTAAACAAACAGGAAACATAACACAAATAGATGAAAAACATTATGAAGAAGTAAACAGAGGTAGAAAAATAACACACTATAAATCAAAATATAAAAGAAAGAAAGTAACTAATGAAAGTAAATATGATAATTCCAGATCAACTAATAACCCGAATCAAGATGATAACCCATCATAATTTAACAGCTATAATTATAACACTCATGCTACTCAACTTTGTATGCCCAATAAAAGGTCAAAATTTGGAAATCAACCCAATTAACTCCAAAAACGGATATCTTATATTTCAAACAGGAACAATCAATTTACCTATAAAATACGAATACCACTATTTAACAATTAATATAACAAAAACTGAAGAAACTTATAATAATTTAATGGAACAAACAAAAGAATTTGAACCATTAGTAAAAATACAGTACTTAACAGAAAAACTGGACAGAGAAATGAACGGTTTAAGACTAGTAAAACGAAATAAAAGAGGACTTGTAAATTTCATGGGCACATTTTATAAATACCTTTTCGGAACTTTAGATCAAGAAGACAAAGAAGGATTACAATCAAAAATAGATAACCTTTCAGAAAATAGTGTTCAAGCCAATGAACTAAATGAAGTAATAAAAGCTGTTAACAAAGGAATAGAAGTAATGAACAGACTAAGTATGACACATAAGGCAGAGCAACGACTCGAATTACTAATTTTTAACTTACAAGAATTCACAGAATATGTCGAAGACATTGAGTTAGGTATGCAATTAACCAGGCTTGGTATATTCAACCCTAAATTACTAAAATATGAATCACTAAAACATTTAATCGTTGAAAAAATAATAAATATTAAAACATCAACTTGGCTAAAAACAACTACTAACGAAATTTTAATTATTTCCCATATTCCACGCGAAATTATAAATACTGCACTATACGACATTATTCCATACCCTGACGAAAACAAAGACATTTTGACCGAAACTATACATGACACTTACTACTTACAAAACAACAAAGCATTCACAGCAACCAATAAAAATATAGTTATGAACAAATGTATTACTGGAATATTAAAGCAAGATAAAACAGAATGTAGATATTCAAAATCCCATAAAAATTATGAAATCAAGTATGTAGAACCAAACATTATGTTAACATGGAACTTACCAAAAATTGTATTAAACCAAAATTGTATCAACCGAGAAATTATTATTGAAGGAAACAATATGATAAAAGCTATAAACTGTTCAATCCAATTAGATGAAATTCAAATAACTAATACTATGTTAGATTACACACAAACAGTCTACATAAATAATAATATAACCAAACTAGAACCATTGTCATATGTCCAAACCAAAGAAATTATCCAACAACAAACAAAATTGTACAACACGTTCCAAATTATAACTATAACAACTTTAACAATTATTTTAATCATACTTATATTGTACATTATCTTTAAATATAAAAATATCCCAAGAAAAATTATTGTTAATTATAAGAATAAAAAAGAATTAACCCCAAACATACAATCAAATATTCAAAATGATACAGAAATATATCCAAATGTAATTGAAAACGATACCGAAGAAATTGTAATAGATCCAACACTATATCCAAAATTAACCGCCTGAGGACAGGCTCATTTCTTAAGGATGGGGAAGTGACATATGTAGATACATACGTACCTAAACCCATACACCACATACACCACATACACCACATACACAACACTTATTATTTATGTCAAAGATTTCTTTCGCACCAAAGATTAATGTAAACACTCTCAGAAAATCAAATGGTGACAATAACACCACAAGAACTTAATGTAAACACTTTCGAAAAAAATCAAATGGTGACAATAACAATTCTGGCTTCCCACGAATGCATTAAATATCATAAACAATTGCCAGAATCGTTATTCCCATCATTGGGGTTAAAACTGCTGACGTTAAACAAATCCTAGCCGAACACTCTCAATCTCTTCAAGATCGAGATCTTTCTCTGTTTATATAAGAGCTAAAAGCTCAAAGAGTCCAAAGTCCAATAAATGAAAGCTGCAAACCGAGGTTTGCTTAACGTCATCAGAACATAGGATAAGTAGTCTAGTTTTGTACTCCGAAGTTTCGGGTTTGTTAAATAAAGTTTATATTTTTTTTAATAAGCTAAGTGTCGAAACATCTTATTATATATACTAACCAATTTTGATCCAAACCGGACAACTATCTCGTATAGCTCCCATAGGGCCGATCGGTCAAAAATACGCTCCAAATATGAATACGTATGAAAAACTTTTTGCGTTAACTAAGCTAGATTAACCAAACTCACACAGAATATATCTGCCAATAATATATATATATACTGACCAAGTTTGATCCAAATCGGACAACTATATCGTATAGCTCCCGTAGGGCCGATCGGTTGAAAATATGCTCTAAACATGAATTTCTATGAAAATGTTCTGTGTTTGCCAAGCTATTATATCCATCACCATTGTTAAGAACAAATTGAAACTGAGTAACGGGTATCCTAAAGTCGCGAGGCGACTATAGCATTCTTTCTTGTTTTATTTTCCAGCGTTGTAATTTCATATTTGGTTCTTTAATATTATTAAGCCAAACAAGTGGTTTGTGGTCACTGAGAATCTCGAATTTTCTACCGTAGAGATAAGATCGGAAATATTTGGTTGCCCAAACGATAGCTAAAAGTTCCTTTTCAATTGCTGCATAATTAATTTCATGTTCGTTTAAGGTTCTACTTGCGAAACAAATTGGTTTTTGATTTTGAGACAAAACAGCTCCAATAGCTATGTTACTGGCATCAGTTGTAAGACAAAATGGTTTTTCGAAATTTGGATAAACTAATATTGGATCGGATGTTATAAGTACTTTTAATTTTTCAAAAGCAGAAATGTAATTGGGTTCTTTTATATTTATAGTTGCACCTTTTTTTTTAATTTTAAAGTCATTGGTTTTACAACGTGTGCAAAATTAGGAATGAATTTTCTGTAATAACCACAAAGACCTAAAAACGATTTTATTTCTTTGGGTGTTTTTGGAATTGGGAAATGTTGTATGGCAGAGATTTTAGTTGGGTTTGGTTGTATTCCTTCTGTTGTTATTATGTGACCTAGGAATTCAGTTTCTTTTTTCATGAATTCGCATTTGTCTAATTGCAATTTTAGATTGGCTTCACGCAGTTTTGTAAATACCCTTTTTAATGATAATAAATGTTCTTCCAATGAAGTGGAATACACTATTATATCATCCATGTATACTAAACAATCTTTGTAAATTAGATCTTCTAATAGATTGTTCATGCAACGTTGAAATGTTGCTGGGGCGTTTTTCAATCCAAAAGGCATTCGAGTGTATTCGTAATGTCCATTTTTAGTTGAAAAAGCTGTTTTTGGTATACTTTGTGGGTCCATTTGTATCTGATGAAATCCTTTCGCTAAGTCAATTGTAGTGAAATACTGACATTTTCCAAGTTTGTCTAGTATATCATCCATGACTGGGATAGGATATTTATCATCGATTGTTATTTCATTTAAGTTTCGATAGTCAATAACTATACGGAACTTTTCTTTACCCGATGCGTCACGTTTCTTTGGCACAATCCAAATTGGTGAGCAATAAGGTGATTTTGATTTACGTATTATACCTTGTTCAATCATTTCTTTGATTTGTTTTTCGACTTCTTCGTCGAATGTTTGCGCATACTTGTATGGACGCTTTTGGATTGGGTCTTCGTGTTTAGTTTGGATGACATGCTTAATTGTACTGGTGAAAGTCAAATTTTCACTTTCTTTGTACTGAATGTCACTAAACTCGAAAAGAATTTTGGTTAGTTTACATTTTTCTTCATCGTTTAGATGTTCTAATCGAAATTGATTTGTTTCATTTAATTCATTGTTGATAGCATAATTTATTACTATGTCTTTTGTTTGGGGCGGATCAAGGCATTGAAATGCGGTCTTGTCCTTGACAGAATTCTCACGGTCATATCTCATTGAGAATAAATGATCGTTTAGAATAACTGTTTTTTGTTTATAATCAATTTTTGCTTCACAAGATTCCAGATATTCTCTACCTAATAAGATATCGTATTTATCAGAAAAGTTGTGTAGGTAAAATGTTTGATGGGTAGGGCAAAGTTTACTAGGGGCAAAAGATACACAATTCTTTAATTGAACAATACCATTTATTGTTTGTACGTTCAATTGACAAGTTTTTGTAGGAAATTTTAGAAAGTTTTCTTTAATTAGATTTATGGATGAACCTGTGTCAATTACACAGTTAAAATTTTGTCCATTCATAATTAATCTGATGAAGGGATTGGTTCTTCGTTGTCCGAGGCTTCTTGATGAAAATTTTCTGATGTGTCCATTTTAGAATGGCCACTAGTTTCTCTCTGTCTTTTATGAGAATGATTGGGGGGTCTTTGACTCTGATTTTGGTAATTCATTGGGTTTTGTGATCTAGCTTGATCGAGGTTTTGTTTGAATTCTTTATGTAATGCCTCAGCATTTTCTTTTGGTTTATTATTTGAGTTAGCGTTATTTGGATAATTTGGAGTAGGGTAATAATTCTGATTACTTCCCTTTCCACGGTTTTCAGTGCTTTGTGTTTTATTTGTCTTAGAATTGTCATTGCTTTGGTTATTACGTTCGTTATAACCATTTTCGTACAATCCTTCGCGTTGAGCTACTTGTTTTAATTTTGAGACTGTTGTAATGTCATATCGTGCTAATGTCATAAAAATTCGGTCCGGTAATTTTTTGGTAATAACGTCTTTAATAGTATTATTCATTGCATTAGTGTACAATAGAGTGTTCTGGACCTGATTCTCTAACATTAACTTATTAGATATTACAAAGGATTTATACTCTAGATCTTCAACAAACTTACGGATACTATTATTAAAGTTGGTGTTATAGAGACGTCGTAGAAGCTCTTCATAAGGGGTCTGTGTTTTGAATTCGTCGATGAGGGCGCTCCTCAACTCTCCCCAGGTTGTGGCTGCTGTCAGCTGCGACACTCGTTGTGCGGATCCGGTGGTCTGCATCTCGATTGCTCCGAATAGGACACTATGTTGTCTCACATCCTGTGTTGGATATAACTGCATGATGAAATCAATCCTCCTTATGAATGCAGTTAGTTCCACGGTTTTTCCGTCGAACACTGGCACTTGTCGAATTTGTCCAAGCGCTTGTTTCAGATGTATTTCTGATAGTTCCATTGGTGGGTTGGTTGCCATGGTGTTGTTGTAGATTTGTTTTATTTGTTGGCAATTGTCACTTCAGGTTTTTGTTTAACTGTCACTTTTTGTTTTAATTGTCACTTTTGTTGAATTGTTTTGTTGAATTATAAGAGACTTACGTTTACAGGGATCAATAAATTGATGTGTAAAGCCCAGATATAAGCTCTTTAATTACAGTTGTTCAAATAGTCCAGAGGATCTATTTTTTGGTTGAACACTGTTTGGTGTTTTGCGCGGTTTTTCTTTTAATAGCAATTATCTTTGGTGGCGGTCGCACATTTAAATATGGGCCACGACTGATAATTGGGTTATGAGTCACACACGCTTAGGTTCTTTGGCGGATATTAAGATAATAGTTTTTCCAAAATTGTAATGTTTTAACCGTTTCCTTGCCGCGGAAAATTCGCGAGCTCAAATCCTAGAAATTCCTTGGTCGTACAAGGATTCCTTTTCAATGGATTGAAAATAAAGGACGATTACTTTATTACGAGGATATTTATTATCAATATCCTACCGGCTGCGCCAATAAGATGTTTCGACACTTAGCTTATTAAAAAAAATATAAACTTTATTTAACAAACCCGAAACTTCGGAGTACAAAACTAGACTACTTATCCTATGTTCTGATGACGTTAAGCAAACCTCGGTTTGCAGCTTTCATTTATTGGACTTTGGACTCTTTGAGCTTTTAGCTCTTATATAAACAGAGAAAGATCTCGATCTTGAAGAGATTGAGAGTGTTCGGCTAGGATTTGTTTAACGTCAGCAGTTTTAACCCCAATGATGGGAATAACGATTCTGGCAATTGTTTATGATATTTAATGCATTCGTGGGAAGCCAGAATTGTTATTGTCACCATTTGATTTTTTCGAAAGTGTTTACATTAAGTTCTTGTGGTGTTATTGTCACCATTTGATTTTCTGAGAGTGTTTACATTAATCTTTGGTGCGAAAGAAATCTTTGACATAAATAATAAGTGTTGTGTATGTGGTGTATGTGGTGTATGTGGTGTATGTGGTGTATGGGTTTAGGTACGTATGTATCTACATATGTCACTATATATATTATTGGCAGATGTATTCTGTGTGAGTTTGGTTAATCTAGCTTAGTTAACGCAAAAGTTTTTCATACGTACTCATATTTGGAGCGTATTTTTGACCAATCGGCCCTATGGGAGCTATACGATATAGTTGTCCGATTTGGATCAAACTTGGTCAGTACATGTACTTCCTAGATATGTGCTTTCCGTGTAAATTTGGATCACATAGCATAGCTAACAAAAAAGTTTTCTGTACTAAAACATTCTACGTTTACCTGTACATTTACCTTTATATGCAAATAAAACGCCCTAAAGTGGGCGTGTCAAAAAAACAAAAACAAACTTGTACTGCTTGGGTATTGTACCTTTCATTTGCGACCACTGTCATTTTTCTAGCTTTTATAGTCTCTGAGATCCTTTTGTTCATACAGACGGACGGACGGACGGACGGACGGACAGACGGACAGACGGACAGACGGACATGGCTATATCGACTCGGCTATTGAGGCTGATCAAGAATATATATACTTTATGGGGTCTGCCACGCCTCCTTCTGCCTGTTACATACATTCCAACGATTACAATATACCCTTTTACTCTACGAGTAACGGGTATAAAAACACAATTTAAGAAACGAAAGAAAATTAACCAAATTGAAACTCCACAGGTTCCTACTTCGTAATCAAAATATCATTAACACTCTTTACCATATGTCATGCTCAACAAATTCAAATCAAAAACTTTGATACGGACCTCGGATATTTACTGTTCTCAGATAAACCATTAGAATTACCAACTAGATTTGAACATCATTCTTTGCGAATTAACTTAACTGAAATAATAATTTAACAAGAAAGAAAAGTACAGTCGAGCACGCCCGACCGTATAATACTCTCTGCATTTTCCCGATTAAATTATTAAAATCGGTATCAAGATATTACAATGAATAGTACTTGCATTAAAACACGCTGAAACAAAAACAATCTAAGCATAACCAAACATACATCTGTTTGTTTGTATGCGCATACACATACATTTGACAATATGTGATGCCTATATGTATGTATGTGTGTATTTGGCGCAGCCATCGTTCGAGCATATGCTTATGTGTTTCTATCTCGCTTGCACCAATGGTTTGATATTGCGTTCAATTATCAATATTGTAACGCTTCTAGTTTTGTTGTTTATTGTCCGATTTGAATGCGCCTTTCAGGATAGCTTAATATAGTTAGTCTCCACACGAATTATAAACAACAATACTGTACGATACGAAAAAGTTCGCTAAAAAGTTTGAAAACTATTTTATCAATTGTGGGAAAAGTGGGTGTGGCAGTCCAAAATTTTAAATGGCAATGCAACTATGCTGTCGCTAGAAACTTCCATACCAGAATTGGTGATCCTACGTGCCATAGTTACTGAGATATTTGCCGAAAACACCGATTTTCGATATACTCTTGCAGTATAAAAATATTCCACAAAAAATTATTGTTAATTATAAGAGCAAACAAGTAAGAAAGGCTACAGTCGACGTGCCGACTGTATAAGACCCCGTACTCCTTGTAGTGCGCATACAAAAATAGTTGCAAACTTAAAAGAAGAAGCAGTAGACTGATTCATATTTTAAAATAAAAATTTAAAAGAAGATAGTAGTTTGAATTAAAGTTTTAGAAAGTAAAAAAAAGTTACGCGCTAGCTGCAATCGAACCCACGGTATCAGACACAGGACTTTCACATGTCGCCACTCTACCATATGCCCCCCACCTGAATTTGCAAGTACTGCTGTATATCTTCATTTACATATAATAATGTTTTGTTATAGAAAAGAAAAAGCTGGGGTTCGAACCGCAGACCTCATGTTTCTCTAATGCATGTCTATCACTTGGACCACAGCACTGTTAACAATCAGGACGGCTAAAGTAGATAAACATTGATTTACCACTTTTCTTCAAACACGTGTACATAAATTACAATTTTAAACATTTTTGACCAATTTGTTTCATATGTTGTAGTTGTCTAATTTGGACCAAATTTGGTGAGGATACTTTTAATAATTATATACACATTCTGTGTGAGTCTGGTTGCGATCACTTAGCAAATACTACATGTCTTCATACAAATTTTTTGTTTTTGACCGATTTGTCCTATGGGAGCTATAAGCTCTAGTTGTCCGATCTTGATGAAACTTGGATAGTTATAGTTGTACCATACACCTACTGTGTAAATTTGGTTTCGATAGCTTTCATAGTTTCAAAGTTGTAGTGCAATGAAAACTTTTTTTTACAATTTGCGGAGGCGGTAAGCGGCGTTGCAAAAATTTGAAATAAACTTAACCTGCCTGGCATATAGACGGACTTTCATTCCAAATTTGTTGGCTCTAGCTCTTGTAGTTTAAAAGATCGTGGTGTTCATACGGACGGACAGACAGACGGACATTGCTATATCAACTCGGCTGTTGATGCTGATCCTTCTGCCTGTTACGCACATTTCGCTTCTGACAAACCTAATAGATCCCTTAACTCTTTTTTAGAGTACGGGGTCTAATAAGAATCAACCCCAAACATACAATCAAATATTCAAAATGATACATTAACTAAAATGGAATTAAATCCAAATGTAACTGAAAACGAAACGAAGAAATTGTAATAGATCCAACACTATATCCAAAATTAACCGCTTAAGCACAGGCTCATTTCTTAGGGATGGTGTTGGAGCACAAAAAATTATTTAGAATAAGGAAAACAATGAGTCGTTAGTTAAGCATAAAAAAATAAAAAGTATTAGCCTATGATATGAATATGAATTTAATGGAGTAGCCTAGAATGTACGCATAAAATCTCTTATACTTAAGCTAGTATGAAAGTTCGATTTGTATTCGGCAGTGCAGCGGTCACGAGCGGGCAGCCAGTTTGAATTTTCGTTTCGCTGTAACCACACAGACGCTGACAAGCTTTTCCTCGATTGCCTGTCCAACAATAAATTGTAACGTTTAAGAACTTGCAATTTGTTTTCATTTTAAGTTAGTTTCCGAGTTTTCATTGGCGAACGAGCAGGGACTTTCAATGACCACTTTCAGTGACCACGGTGACACTATTGCTTCTTCAATCACACCCAGTTTAATCATTCGATCAACCTCTTCACAAAAAATTTCTCCTTGACCGGAGTCATAGAGTAAAACATTTGCTTTATTGGCTTTACTTCTGCCGTATCGTTCAATAAAGTTGGGGAGAATTATTCTAAGGCTCGTCGACTATGTCGGTAATCAAAAAAGATGGTACGAATGTAATTCCAAAGGTATTCCAAAGTCCATCCCACAATTTACGCTTTTTTAATGGATGGAATTATCAAAAATTAAAAATTTTCATTGCGAATTGTAGGTTATGGGTATATTTACAGTACCGGCGACATCTTGTTTTATACCGTCAGCTGTTTGAATAACGCCTTTTGTCTTTTTAAAACTTGTTCTTAAATGATTCGTTCTGTTAACTTAGTTGCAATTACTCTTTTGTTGGCTATCTAAAAGTCCCAAATGAAGCTTACTAACTTCTAGCTGCAAAAGGGACGAATGTCGTTTCGAAGATGCACGATTGCTGATATGGTATAACTTTTAAAGCGTCAAAAAGTATTCCAATACTTTCGGGCTCTTATCGTGGAACGGGACTTCAGTAGAGTTTGACCATCTGCATTAAAAATGACCCTCTTAGCGATTGATACTCTCGCAAGCGTTCATGAGGTTCAAGGTTTGAACGCTCGAGAAGTCAACACATGTGGTGAAGATATACATATTTCAGGTGAAAGAATAGAAAAATCCGGTGAAAGAAAAGATTGGTCTCAGTCCAAGGCTATTTTCCGCTTTCGCCTTGCACTTAGTACAGTTCGTCTTTTAGGTATTTAACAGTCTATAACCGTAACAAAATACTCATCGAGACTTAAGACAATCTTGATAAGCGTGTCCTACATCGTCACAATTCCAACATTTCAATTTTGACTTTATTTGCAAAGCGCAAATATCGTGTTCGTTTGCAGGATCTGGTTCTACAGAATCCTGCCGCTCGGTGACCTGATGGACGATGTTTAGTCTGTGAAATACGAAAGAAATCCTCATGTCGATGAAATTAATTTCGCAAAATTGCTAATGTTGGATTCTCTACATGAATAATGCAGATTATGTCTAACATATAAGATAATGTTACGTTCGCTCATTGGTTCTCAAAGAGAATCTGCAATTTCAACCATAGCATCTAGAAAGTCGTCAAAGAATTCTTTATTCCATTGCTTACGGTGCCTAATTTCCTGCTTTATATCTCGATCAGTAAGTTGATCTTTGTATCGCTCGCGCAACTTTTTGCATAAATCATCTTAATTCCCGTGAGCTACGGTTTTATGAACTCTCCAAAAAAAAGATAACGCTGATCCAGAAAAAAGTAAATTCGCAAACTGATATAACAAATCAAAATTGTTGTTAAAATATTGCGGTGTAGGGCAATCAACTCGATATATAAAATCTGCTATCGGCAAATCATTAGGTCAACCTGAAAACTTCCAGTTAGATATAATGTTTGAAACTCGATCAGGTCGAATATTAGCAGAATTGTTGCTGATCCGATCTATTGAAAGACGACATTGACCATTCTCATTGCGTGCTACCGATACTCTTGTAGGTATCTCATTTCCTATTCAAGCTGTGAGTCTATCATCAATTTAAATCACGTAGCGCAGAAGTGTTTTGGTCAGAGTCGGCCGCATAAATATCCGTTCTGTGACTCGCTAACGAACTAGCTAACAAGCGTGGAATTCGGTCTTCAGGATTATCGGAACCACTTCTACCCGAGTCATTTATGTGTTGGTCATAAGTTTTTTGAAGGCTGTTTTGGAAACTTCGTTATTGTGCTATGGTTGTTAGACGAGCTCTGGGAATAGGTCCTGTAGGATTATTTTTTGATGCACCTAGGGGATTGCTCATCGTTTGTCCAGTATTTAGCTTACTTGAGCTAGATGAATTTCCCGACATTTGAGCGCGAGTGCATGGCTGTTTACATGTTGGACATATGGTATTATTGCCTAACCATATAGAGAGACACGATGTGTGAAACTTATGTTTGCCCAAAGTCTCCGTATAAACTATCTCTGAACTACATACATACAGACTGCCGGCAATTCCTAACTAATCAAGCATACTTTCAAAGCTTATGGGAGCTGGGAAAGGTCAAATGGGAAGTTTGGAGGTATCGAAAATTAATGCTACTTTTTCTGGGTTTTCCGGACCCGTGTCGACTTGAGCTCAGGGAAAATGGGGTGGGTACTTTGCCACCTAGTAAGCGGCTGTGCCACATAACTGAAATTTGCAGACAGAGTTGAACAAGGAAAATATGATAACCATAAAATCAACGGCCAAAATGACTATCTTTGGAGAAGAACTGTTATGTTGATGTTCTTCTTCTTTACCCTCCGAACCTGTAAATTTCAAGGCTTAGGATTGCTGTGTGTGTCGGTTTTGATTGTTGTTGTTGGATTTCCCCTGGAGCTGTTGACCGTATTGGAATTCTGTATTTGAACAGCCAGAATACCCAGAATTGAGCCCAAAAGCGACTCTTCTGTTGATCATGTAACAGTGCCCAAACGAGTCAGTGCAGGAGAATATGCAAGCATACAAGCGGCACAATACACAGTTGAAAGTACATAGAAAAGTACTGCTCCATTTATTGCACATTATATATGTGATTTATTGAAAAGCTATTAGATGCAAAACACACAAATGGAATTAAATTATAAATATATAAATTATTAAATAAATAAAACAAACAATTAATAAGTGGTGCAAATAAACATATTTATATATGCATATTAACATTCGCCGTTCCTCTTTAATTTCGCTATTCGCCAATATCTACACATGTTCAGTGGAGGATTTTTTGACCTTTGTTCTTTGCACATAATTAGACCACGTACTCTAAAAAATAGTGTAAGGGGTCTATTAGGTTTGTCAGAAGCGAAATGCCCGTAACAGGCAGAAGGAGGCTTCGCAGACCCCATATAGTATATATATTCTTGATCAGCATCAACAGCCGAGTCGATATAGCACCATTTCTGGTAAGCAGGTTGCTAGAGACAGCCATAATGCAATGCCAAAAAAATTTTGAGCTGCCACGCCCCTTTTTCTCATGAGACCTAACCAAACTTTTAAACTTTAATGCCGTTTTTAAGGCATTTATTCATATAGTAGAGTGTTGTAATTCAACACGCTTGTAGAAACATATCAAATTAAACTATTCTGAAAGTGGCATCAAAATACTACCTTTAACAAAAGAGCAAGTACGTTCTAAATTTTGTTACTCAACTGCAATATCACTTACGCGCGAGAGCAAGATAGTAACATACAAACACATGTTCGAACGTTCTCGTTCTCGTAGGCGACGCTGGCCGCGCCGAATACACATACACATGCATACATATAATTTCAAACGAACTGCAACTGATAGAGTTGCTGCCCTTTGGTCTGAGGTTGTAGGTTCCAATGCAGGTGGCAATGCGAATTGTTAATTTAATTTTTTTTTAATTTTAATTAAAAATGTACATATAAAATTATAACTTTTAAATTTCATTTGAAAATTTGAATTCATATTGAATACAAATGTGCACTACTATGGGAAGTACGGGTCTTTTACATTCGGATCGATCGACTTTCTTACTTGTTTTCACATAAGTCAAGCGCCATCCGCGTTTACATACATACATCTTTTGGATTTTGGCTTGCGGTAGTCAGCTTGCACTTTGTTAGTGCTTTACTTCGATTCTGCTTTGCTTAGATTTTGTTTTACTTTGCTTGTGTCAACTCTGCACTCTGTACGAACGTACACGCTAGCAAACATACATAAATACAAACTAGCAAACATACAAACGTACGCTGATAAACCCAAGCTTTTTAGTTGTTGTTGGTAGATCGCATCGTTTGTCTACCTGCGCATGCGCTGTTGTTGTTTTTTTACAGTCGAATAATTCGAATATCACTAATCAGCTGATTATTGTTGCGCTGGTGCGTTTACGTAAATTGGTATTTTGTTGTTGTTGACAACTGTCAGCGCTTATCTACATACTCTTGCGTTTTGTTAGTTGCTGTTATTTCTTTTACACGCGGGAATTTTAGTTACCCAGCTGATTATCTTAAATCTTTCTTAAATTATATTGATCGCCAACTTTTGTTAATCAACTGATTATCTTCAATTATTTGATTTTCCTAATCAGCCAAGGTTGTTGATCGGCTGAGTACTATTGGGTATAGTACACGTGCATTCGAATACAGTCAAATTTGAATTAGCCAATATGGCACACAAAACAGACCCTAATGACACCGTTCTGGTTGACGCGGAAAGTTGCCTTAGTGCTCGTTTAAGTGAGTTATTTGTCAAATTGGAAAAAGTAGAGAGCGACATAGAGCGCCAAAGGAGTTCACTCATTAATAAAATGGTTACTCCAAGTAAATTTGAGATTCAGTGCCGGCTAGATATACTAAATTCATACATTTCCGAAGCTATGGATCTGCTGTCAGAGATCGATGCAATAGATCCTGACAATACTAGCCATGCAATGCTTGAGGAAACATCTATTTTGGCACGGTCTTCATACATGTCAGCCCTAAGTGCGCATCAGGCAGCAGAAATCATGCCTCAGCCTTCTCACCATTCTCACTTGCCCAAAACTAAAGTTGCCCAAATTTAGTGGTAAACACTCGGAATACAGACAATTTATCGGTCTGTTTAATAGCTTGGTAGACTTTGATCGCTCGCTGTCAAATGTTGAGAAATTCAACTGTTTGATATCGTGCTTACGCAATTTTAATCCATATAGTTATGTCAAAGGTGGATCCTCATACGAAATCGAAGTATGAGGCGCAACTTGACTATAATACATTGCCGAAATGGGCCGATTGCGTTGTGGCTTTGAACAGGCGATACCAGCACTTATCTGCTGAAGAAAGTTCAAAGTCCAGGATGAAGCAGAAATCCGACAAGGAACATGCAAGAAAATCGTCATGCACGAATATCGAGAAAGAAGTGGAACCCAAATTCAACTTTTGCAACCATATGATTTTAAACTGCCAAGGGTTCGCACCATTGCCAGTTGACGAAAGATTCCATTTCGTGAAATCCAGTCAACTTTGTATAAATTGTTTACATTCGGGACACAGAGTGTCCACCTGCACTGCGCAAAGTGTAGAGTATGTTCTAGTCCACACAATACTGTCCTCCATAGGTACAGCAAGAACGGCAAGTGTCCGCTCATCCTGCTCAAGTTAATCATGTGGCTAGCGAACTCGAGCAGGTGCTCTTGGCAACTGCGCTTGTGACAGTCAAAGACAGATTTGGTCAGAATCAGAGCGCTAGAGCGTTATTAGATTCAGGTTCTCAAGTGAACTTTATGACGGAAAGTCTGGCTCAGGCCTTGCGGCTTCAACGCAAGAGCAAGAGTTTAACCGTAAAGTCGGTTGGACAGTCGAGTTTGACTGCAAAATGCAAAGTATCGAATATAGTTTCGTCTCGTGTATCGAGACATCAGCTCAGTGCCGAGTTTTGGGTGCTGAAATCAATTTGTAGCAGGCAGCCAGATTGTGATCTTCCCATTAATAGGTGGAAGATCCCAGCAAATATCGAACTGGCTGACCCCGAGTTCCACAAACCCCAGCAAATAGATATACTTCTGGGAGCCGACTCCTTCTTCGACATGCTTTGCACTGGGAAGATTAGATTAGAGAAGAGTGGTCCGTTGTTACAAAGGACGTTGTTTGGTTGGGTGGCATCAGGGCGGTGCAAGAAAATGTTTGCCAATAGCCCAATGTGTTGCTCAGTGATGCAACATAGGCAAGATGTCAGTTTAGAAAATAGTGTAGATCGACACTATGAGGTTGAAGCTGTCCCGGAGGAAAGTGTTTCGGCGCATTATTCTGCGGAGCACATCGTTTGCAAACAAAGCTCTCGGGCCAGCGTTCGTGAATTGTTGACACTTGGACACTTCAGTGTCAACTTGTCTTTGATGACTGATCGCAATGAACTGAAATCGTCACGAATTGTCAAAAGGCTTGTAGTTCCCCTGAACTTGGAAATCGAGGATGTATATTCGAGTTTCATAAAGAGATATCTTGAATTTGGTCGAATGTTTTTCACAGATACAGAAGCGTTGGACCGATGTCGAATCGAGAGTGCGAGTTCCTCGAATCTTGGAGCCATGGACCAACATTATCAAATCCAGCCGATTTGTCGTCAAGGGGGTGTGACGTTCAGAAACTCGTTTAGTTTATTTGGTTTCGTTTCAAGTCTAAAAGACATTGGTCTTAAGGTTCAAAAGAACACTCGTTGCTCGTTTATATATATTGGAAAGTCAGACGAATTTGGAAGACGAATCTCGTTGATTTGTGAAGGTGTCTTTTTGATTGGTTTCATATGAATAAGGGGACGAAAAGTGTATATTGCGGTGTTCGTGTGTTTTGCATCAAAGGCTGTTCCTCTTGAATGTATAGCAAACGTGCCCACTAATGCTCTTTTCACATTGAACAGCTTATACGCTCGACGTGGAATACCACTCCGTCGGTACCCGACAAAGTCTACGTATTTTCGAAAGGAACCTGGGGAAGGAGTTCCTGGACTCATTCTGCCGGAAGCAGTGCAGCCTTCAGCTCGTCGCGGAACGAAGGATGGTGTGGAGGCTCATTTCCCGGAGCGCCCTTCTCATCGGAGGACTGGACATGCTGCAGACCAGCAGCGAGTCGCACACAAGGCCGGCGCTAATGCTGACAGGGCTACCAAGGGATTGAAGGCGATCCTTTCAAGGTGGCGGGTGTTGGATCATAGCATAAGTTAGTTTTAAGAGAACATGGAAGTAGTAGTTAAGAGACAAAAACATTGAATTTGTAGCATAAGATTAAGTGAAGTACGACTCTTATATTAAGATAGCATGTAAGTTTGATTTGTAATCGGCAGAACAGCGGTCACGAGCGGGCGGTCAGTTGTTATCTTCGTCTCGCAATAGCCACACACACGCTGCCAAGCCTTTCCGCGAGTGCTAAGTCTAACAATAAATTGTAATGTTTAAGAACTGGCAATTTGTTTTAATTTAATTAGTTTTCGATTTTTATACTCTCTGCAAGAGTATATTGGGTTTGTGCAAAAGTATGTAACAGGCAGAAGGAGCCGTGGCAGACCCCATAAAGTATATATATTCTTGATCAGCATCACAAGCCGAGTCGATATAGCCATGTCCGTCTGTCCGTCTGTCTGTCTGTCTGTCCGTCCGTATGAACAAACAGATTTCAGAGATTTTAAGAGCTACAAGTTCAAGCTTGGAGTCACACGATCACATATTTAGTCAGTCAATACAAGAATCTTTTTTTTTTCGATGCCAGGCCCCATTCGCCCACAATGAGCAAAAAACTAGACACACCTCGGGAAAAATCGATGTTTTCGGCAAATATCTCAGTAACTATGGCACCTAGGATCACCAATTTGGGTACGGAGGTTCCTAGCGACAGCATAGTTGCATTGCCATTTAAAATTTTGGACTGCCACGCCCCCTTTTCCCACACTTGAAAAAACTTCAAAAGCCGTTTTTTGCGAACTTGTTCGTATCATACAGTATTGTTATCTATAATTCGTGTGGAGATTAACTATATTAAACTATCCTGAAAGGCGCATTAAAATCGGACTATAAACAAGAAAACTAGAAGCGTTACAATATTGATAATTGTACGCAATATCAACCTATAGGTGCAAGCGAGATAGAAACACACAAGCACAGGTTCGAACGTGTTCGCTGCTTGTGTGGCGGCAGCGCTGCCCGCTGAAGCTGGCTGCGCCGAATACATGCATATATGCAGCATATATTGCCAAACGTACATATGCATGTGTATTCGCATGCAAACAAACAGATGTATGTTTGATTATGCTTAGATTGTTTTTGTTTCAACGTGTTTTAATGCAAGTGCTACACATTGTAATATCTGGATACCGATTTTAATAATTTAATCGGGAAAAGTGCAGAGAGTATTATATAGTCGGGCGTGCTCGACTGTACTTTTCTTTCTTGTTAAATTATTATTTCAGTTAAGTTAATTCGCAAAGAATGATGTTCAAATCTAGTTGGTAATTCTAATGGTTTATCTGAGAACAGTAAATATCCGAGGTCCGTATCCAAGTTTTTGATTTGAATTTGTTGAGCATGACATATGGTAAAGAGTGTTATTTTGATTACGAAGTAGGAACCTGTGGAGTTTCAATTTGGTTAATTTTCTTTCGTTTCTTAAATTGTGTTTTTTAATAATGTGTTGTTCTATTTTTGTTAGTAATTTGGTAATGATCAGGATCTGTTTGCGTGACATTTTTGTTGGCTTTGGTCACTGTTTATTTTGTTTATTGTCTTTTCTTTTCTGTTTTGTGTATCTAGAATTGGTTGTCCGGGGTATAAGAATATGTGCGCGGGAATTTGTCCAGTGGTGTCATGTTTGGTTTTATGGTTGTAAATATAAAGAATAGTTTCTATTTTGCTGAGCTTGTTTTCTTCATCGTTTAATGTATTTATGATTCTGATTTTTTCGTTAATAGCTTTATGAAGTCATTCAATGTCTGCTATACCTGTTTTTGATGTATTTAATTGTATTTCTACTCGTTCACTGTCAAGCCATCTTTTAAGTGCTAAGCTGGTAAATGCGCCTTCTCGGTCTGCTTTTAATAGTATTGGTTTACCTCACTGATTAAATATGCGCATTAATGCGTTTTTGCATTCAATCCAATCTTTTGTTTTGATTTGTTCGAGAGTAGCAAATTTTGAATAAATATCAATACAGCTTAGATAATTTTTCCTTCTGATGAATAAATGTCTATTACAAATTTATCGCGACAATGTTCAGGTTTGGGGGTAATTTTCACTGGCATGCCAGTATTTCTGTATTCGGTTTTTGCTAAATTGCAGATGTGACATTCATTTATAATGTTTTGTGTTAACAACTGACTGTTAGGGAAATAATAAGTTTCACCGAAAAGTTAATTTGTTTTCTGAGTTCCTGGATGTAGAAGTTTTTCATGGGTTTTAAGAATGAGTTCTTTAAACTGCGCGTATGAATTTATATTTAGACCCCGTACTCTAAAAAAGAGTATAGGGGTCTATTAGGTTTGTCAGAAACGAAATGTGCGTAACAGGCAGAAGGAGGCGTGGCAGACCCCATAAAGTATATATATTCTAGATCAGCATCAACAGCCGAGTCGATATAGCAATGTCCGTCTGTCCGTCTGTCTGTCTGTCCGTCTGTCCGTCCGTCCGTATGAACACCTGGATCTTTTAAACTACAAAAGCTAGAGACACCAAATTTGGAATGAAAGTCCGTTATCTTCGCGAGCAGATCAAGTTTATTTCAAATTGTTGCCACGCCCCTTACCACCCCACAATGAGAAAAAAACCAGACAAACCTCGAAAAAAATTTACTTTTAGGCAATAACTCAGTAACTATGGCACTTAGGAACATCATTTCTGGTGAACAGGTTGCTAGTGATACCATTAATGCAATGCCATTAAAAATTTTGAGCTGGCACGCCCCTTTTCCCCACATCAGCTAAAAAACTTGTACGCTTTAATGCCGTTTTTAAGGCATTTACTCATATAGTAGAGTGTTGTAATTCAACATTCGTATAGAGACATATAAAATCAAACTATTCTGAAAGGGGCATCAACATACTACCTTTAACAAAAGAGCTACTGCGTTACAAAGTTTGTTATTTAAGTGCAATATCACTTACGCGCGAGAGCGAGACAGAAACATACAAACACATGTTCGAACGTTTTCGATGCTTGTGTGGCGACAGCGCTGCCGGCAGACGCTAATTTAATTAATTTTTAATTTAATTTTTTTTAATTTCAATTCAAAATGTACATATAAAATTAAAATTTTTAAATTTCATTCAAAAATTTAAATTTAAATTGAATACAATTGCGCACTTCTATGGGAGTACGGGGTCTTTTACAGTCGGCTCGATCGACTGTAGCCTTTCTTACTTGTTTATGTTTGGAATGCCTTTAGTTGCTATTGTCTTCATCAGTACTATGCTGTTTCTCTTCTCTCTTCTCTTCTCTTCTATTTTAACGCGTGACAAAGCATCGGCTATGTGATTTTCTTTTCCTTTTATGTATTTAATGAATTGTTTGGAATATATGTGGGGGTTATGAGTAACGTTGATATTATATTTCTCTTGGTTGCTGAAACTAAGTTGATCTCCTTCTTGGAATTGAATATGCTGATAGGACTTTAATAATTTTTTTAATTTTGCTTTTTATACTCTCTGCAAGAGTATATTGGGTTTGTGCAAAAGTATGTAACAGGCAGAAGGAGCCGTGGCAGACCCCATAAAGTATATATATTCTTGATCAGCATCACAAGCCGAGTCGATATAGCCATGTCCGTCTGTCCGTCTGTCTGTCTGTCTGTCCGTCCGTATGAACAAACAGATTCCAGAGATGGTAAGAGCTACAAGTTCAAGCTTGGTGTCACACGATCACATATTTAGTCAGTCAATACAAGAATATTTTTTTTTTCGATGCCACGCCCCATTCGCCCACAATGAGCCGATGTTTTCGGCAAATATCTCAGTAACTATGGCACCTAGGATCACCAATTTGGGTACGGAGGTTCCTAGCGACAGCATAGTTGCATTGCCATTTAAAATTTTGGACTGCCACGCCCTCTTTTCCCACACTTGAAAAAACTTCCAATGCCGTTTTTTGCGAACTTGTTCGTATCATACAGTATTGTTATCTATAATTCGTGTGGATATTAACTATATTAAACTATCCTGAAAGGCGCATTAAAATCGGACTATAAACAAGAAAACTAGAAGCGTTACAATATTGATAATTGAACGCAATATCAACCTATAGGTGCAAGCGAGATAGAAACACACAAGCACAGGTTCGAACGTGTTCGCTGCTTGTGTGGCGGCAGCGCTGCCCGCTGAAGCTGGCTGCGCCGAATACACACATACATGCATATATGCAGCATATATTGCCAAACGTACATATGCATGTGTATTCGCATGCAAACAAACAGATGTATGATTGATTATGCTTAGATTGTTTTTGTTTCAACGTGTTTTAATGCAAGTGCTACACATTGTAATATCTGGATACCGATTTTAATAATTTAATCGGGAAAAGTGCAGAGAGTATTATATAGTCGGGCGTGCTCGACTGTACTTTTCTTTCTTGTTTAAATTTCATTTGAAAATTTGAATTCAAATTGAATACAAATGCGCACTACTATGGGAATACAGAGTCTTTTACAGTTGGCTTGATCGACTGTAGCCTTTCTTACTCTATCGATAATGTTTACATTAGTTTTGTGGGAAAGAAATCTTTAACATATTGTTAGACAGGCTATCGAGGAAAGGCTTGACAATGTTTTCCTTTTTCTTACTAACTTTTGTGATCCAACATTCCGGCCACCTTGAAGGGATCGCCTTCAATCCCTTGGAAGCCCCGGCGTGAGCGCTTCTCCAATGTCCACTGAAATCAGCTGACGTTGGTCAGGTGCTGCCGAAAATCGCCCTCTGTAAGCGACGCGCTGCTGTTCTGGAGCGTGACCAGTCCCCCGAAGAGAGGGTCGCTTGTACGGATCATCCCCCACTCAAACTTTCGTTCCTTTGCGAACTGAGGGTTGCTCTGCTGCCGGTGGAATACATTCTTGCACTCCCTCACCAGATTCCTCACGAGCCTGTGTTTTCTTCTCCAAGTATCGCCTAACTGGCGTTCCACTTTGAGCAAAAAAAACGTTCCCTGTGAAAATGAGAGGTTATGTGGATCTTGCTGTGAAATCAATATGAACAGCCTTTGATGCAAAACATACGAACACCACAATGTATACTTGT
>JAECWX010000067.1:0-82798 GCA_018151165.1 Drosophila arawakana | reverse complement strand
AGTTATCCTAGACGATTTTAGACCTTATTTTGGAATCACCACATTTTAAGCATTTTGATCTTGATTATCTCTGTCTATACTCAACCGATTTTGAAATGGAATACCATTTATATTGACTCAACTTCAAAATAATTATGATTTCGAAAATTTATAAATTTTTCGAAATTTTTTTGTTTTTTTTCATTTTATGGCGTTTCTAGTCATCCTAGATGATTTTAGACCTTATTTTGGAATCACCACATTTTAAGTCTTGATCTTGATTATCTCCATCAAAACAAAAAATTTTTAAATTGAAATTTCTTTTATTTTGCCTCAACTCCAAAATAATTATGATTTCGAATATTTATAAATTTTTCGAACTATTTTTGTTTTTTCCATTTTTTGGCATTTCTAGTTATCCTAGACGATTTTAGACCTTATTTTGGAATCACCACATTTTAAGCTTTGATCTTGATTATCTCTGTCTATACTCAACCGATTTTGAAATGGAATACCATTTATATTGACTCAACTCCAAAATAATTATGATTTCGAATATTTATAAATTTTTCGAAATATTTTTGTTTTTTCCATTTTTTGGCGTTTCAGTTATCCTAGACGATTTTAGACTTTATTTTGGAATCACCACATTTTAAATTTTTTACATATTTCGAACATTTTTTTGTTTTTTCCATTCTTTGGAGTTTCTAGTCATTCTAGATGATTTGAGACCTTATTTTGGAATCACCACATTTTAAGTCTTGATCTTGATTATCTCCATCAAAACACAACAGATTTTGAATTGGAATATCATTTATATTGACTCAACTCCAAAATAATTATGATTTCGAATATTTATAAATTTTTCGAACTATTTTTGTTTTTTCCATTTTTTGGCATTTCTAGTTATCCTAGACGATTTTAGACTTTATTTTGGAATCACCACATTTTAAGCTTTGATCTTGATTATCTCCGTCAAAACTCAACCGATTTTGAATTGGAATACCATTTATATTGACTCAACTCCAAAATAATTAAGATTTCGAAACTTTATTTATTTTTTCGAATTTTGTTTTTTTCTATTTTTGCCGTTTCTAGTTATCCTAGACGATTTTAGACTTTATTTTGGCATCACCACATTTTAAGCTTTGATCTTGATTATCTCCGTCAAACAACAACCGATTTTGAATTGAAATACCATTTATATTGACTCAACTAATATTATGATTTCGAAAATTTATAAATTTTTCGAACTATTTTTGTTTTTTTCCATTTTTTGGCGTTTCTAGTTATCTTTGACGATTTTAGACCTTAGTTTGGAATCATCACATTTTAAGCTTTGATCATTGATTATCTCCGTCAAAACCCAACCGATTTTGAATTGGAATACCGTTCATATTACCTCACCTTCAAAATAATCATAATTTCAAAAATTTTTTAAATTTTTCGAACTTTTTTTTCATTTTTCCATTTTTGGGAGATAGAAGGCCCTATTTTGGAAACATCATTTTTTAAGCTTTGATCTGGATTATCTCCGTCAGAACTCAAAAAAAATAAATAATTATGATTTCGAAAATTTATATATTTTTCGAATATTGTTTTTTTTTTTTATCCATCTTTTGGCGTTTCTAGTCATTCTAGATGATTTTAGACCTTATTTTGAAATCACCACATTTTAAGCGTTGATCTTGATTATCTCCATCAAAACTCAACCGATTTTGAATTGGAATACCATTTATATTGACTCAACTCCAAAATAATTAAGATTTCGAAAATTTATATATTTTTCGAATTTTTTTTTTTTTCATTTTTTACCGTTTCTGGTCATGTTAGATGATTTTGGACCTTATTTTGGAATCACCACATTTTAAGTCTTGATCTTGATTATCTCTGTCAAAACTCAACCGATTTTTAATTTGAATACCATTTATATTGACTCAACTCCAAAATAATTATGATTTCGAATATTTATAAATTTTTCAAACTTTTTTTGTTTAGATTTTAGACATTATTTTAGAATCACCACATTTTAAAATTTTTACATATTTCGAACTTTTTGTTGTTTTTTACATTTTTTGGCGTTTTTAGTCACCCTAAATGATTTTAGACCTTATTTTGGAATCACCACATTTTAACCTTTGATCTTGATTATCTCCGTCAAAACTCAACCAATTTTGAATTGGAATACCATTTATATTGACTCTTCTTCAAAATAATTATAATTTCGAAAATTTATGATTTTTTTTAACTTTTTTTACATTTTTCCATTTCTTGGCGATTCTGGTCATCCTTGACGATTTTAGACCTTACTTTTGGAATTATCACATTTTAAGCTTTGATCTTGATTATCTCCGTCAATACTCAACCGATTTTGAATTGGAATACCATTTATATTGACTCTACTTCAAAATAATTATAATTTCAAAAATTTATGATTTTTTTAAACTTTTTGACATTTTTCCATTTCTGGGCGATTCTAGTCATCCTAGACGATTTTAGACCTTATTTTGGAATCACCACATTTTACAATTTTTACATATTTAGAAAATTTTTTTGTTTTTTTCCATTTTTTGGCGTTTCTAGTCATCCTAGATGATTTTAGACCTTATTTTGGAATCACCACATTTTAAGTCTTAATCTTGATTATCTCTGTCAAAACTCAACCGATTTTTAATTTGAATACCATTTATATTGACTCACCTTCAAAATAATCATGATTTCGAAAATTTATAAATTTTTCGAACATTTTTTTGTTTTTTCCATTTTTTGGCGTTTCTAGACATCCTAGACGATTTTAGAACTTATTTTGGAATCACCACATTTTAAGCTTTGATCTTGATTATCTCCGTCAAAACTCAACCGATTTTGAATTGAAATACCATTTATATTGACTAACCTTCAAAATAATCATGATTTCAACATTTTTTTAATTTTTCGAACTTTTTTTCATTTATCCATTTTTTGGCGTTTAATCATCCTAGATGATTTTAGACCTTATTTTGGAATCACCACATTTTAAGCTTTGATCTTGATTATCTCCGTCAAAACTCAACCGATTTTGAATTGAAATACCATTTATATTGACTCACCAAAATAATTATGATTTCGAAAATTTATGATTTTTAGACCCCGTACTCTAAAAAAGAGTAGAGGGGTCTATTAGGTTTGTCAGAAGCGAAATGTGCGTAACAGGCAGAAGGAGGCGTGGCCGACCCCATAAAGTATATATATTCTTGATCAGCATCAACAGCCGAGTCGATATAGCAATGTCCGTCTGTCCGTCTGTCTGTCTGTCCGTCTGTCCGTCCGTCCGTATGAACACCTGCATCTTTTAAATTGCAAAAGCTAGAGACACCAAATTTGGAATGAAAGTCCGTTATCTTCGCGAGCAGATCAAGTTTATTTCAAATTTTTGCCACGCCCCTTACCGCCCCCGCAATGAGCAAAAAACCAGACACACCTCGAAAAAAATTTAGTTTTAGGCCAATAACTCAGTAACTATGGCACTTAGGAACACCATTTCTGGTAAACAGGTTGCTAGAGACAGCCTTAATGCAATGCCATTAAAAATTTTGAGCTGCCACGCCCCCTTTTCTCATGACAGTTAACCAAACGTTTTCACTTTAAAGAAATGTTTAAGGCATTTATTCATATAGTAGGGTGTTGTAATTCAACATAAGTATAGACACATATAAAATCAAACTATTCTGAAAATGGCATCAAAATACTACCTTTAACAAAAGGGCTACTGCGTTAGAAAGTTTGTTATTTAACTGCAATATCACTTACGCGCGAGAGCGAGACAGAAACATACAAACACATGTTCGAACGTTTTCGATGCTTGTGTGGCGACAGCGCTGCCGGCAGACGCTGGCCGCGCTGAATACACACATACATACATACATACATGCATACATATAATTTCAAACGAATGTGTTTGTATGAATAATATGTAAATGCTGATATTCGGAGAATTCTTGAAAGTGGCGCGTGGTGCAACTGATAGAGTTTGTCTGAGGTTGTAGGTTCGAATGCTGGCAATGCGAATTGTTAAATTATTTTTATACTCTCTGCAAGAGTATATTGGGTTTGTGCAAAAGTATGTAACAGGCAGAAGGAGGCGTGGCAGACCCCATAAAGTATATATATTCTTGATCAGCATCACAAGCCGAGTCGATATAGCCATGTCCGTCTGTCCGTCTGTCTGTCTGTCTGTCCGTCCGTATGAACAAACAGATTTCAGAGATGGTAAGAGCTACAAGTTCGAGCTTGGTGTCAAACGATCACATATTTAGTCAGTCAATACAAGAATCTTTTTTTTTCGATGCCACGCCCCATTCGCCCACAATGAGCAAAAAACTAGACACACCTCGGGAAAAATCGATGTTTTCCGCAAATATCTCAGTAACTATGGCACCTAGGATCACCAATTTGGGTACGGAGGTTCTTAGCGACAGCGTAGTTGCATTGCCATTTAAAATTTTGGACTGCCACGCCTACTTTTCCCACACTTGAAAAAACTTCAAATGCCGTTTTTTGCGAACTTGTTCGTATCATACAGTATTGTTGTTTATAATTCATGTGGAGTGTTGGATTATAGCATAAGTTAGTATAAGATCAGTTTGAAGTATCAGTTTGAAGTATTAGTTAAGTAGTAGTTAAGACACGAAATGAATTAGTTCTCTTATATTGTAAGCTAGTCTGTAAGCTCGAATTGTATTCGGGAGTGCTGCTGGCGGGAGCGACGAGTTAGTTGTTAAGTTTACTTCGCAAACACCGCACGCACGCTGCCAGCCTCTCCGCGTTTCGACAGTCATTAAATTTTGTAACGTTGTAAGAACTTACACTTGTTTTATTTAGAACCACTTTCGATTCGATTTTTCATTGGCGCCCGAGCAGGGACTTTCAATCGCGTTCGTTGGTCTTTAAGACATTTCAAGGCTTTGGTTTGCTGTGTGTGTCGGTTTGATTGTTGCTGTTGGATTTCCCCTGGAGCTGTTGACCGTACTGGAATTCTGGATTTGAACAGCCAGGAGTTGAAGGCACCCATCTTGGAGATAATACCCAGAATTGAGCCCAAGAGCGACTCTTCTGTTGATCAGGTGACAGTGCCCAAACGAGTCAGTGCAGGAGAATATAGAAAGTGCAAGCATAGAAGCGGCACAATACACATTTGAAAGTACATAGAAAAGTACTGCTCCATTTATTGCACATTAGAGACATTGCGTTTCGGCACTGATATATACTTGTGATTTATTGGAAAGCAATTTGAAGCAAAACACACAAATCGAATTAAATAAATATACCTAAATAAAACAGAACACTTAACTAGCGCAAATATATTTGTTACATTAATTTCGCATATCAACGTTAGCCGTTCCTCTTTAATTTCGCTATTCGCCAATATCTACATATTTCGGTGGTGGGTTTTTTGACCTTTGTTCTTGGCACATAAGTAAAGCGCAGTTCGCGTTTACATACATACATACAGCTGTTGGATTTGGCTTGCGGTACTTAGCTTGTACTTTGTTAGTGTTTTACTTCGATTCTGCTTCGCTTTGATTTCGTTTTACTTGTTTGTGTCAACGCTGCTTACATACAAACGTACAAGCTAGCAAACATACAAACGTACGCTGATAAACGGCAAGCTTTTTAGTTGTTGTTGGTAGATCGCATCATTGCCTACGCATGCGCTGTTGTTGTTGGTAGATCGCATCGTTTGGTCTACCTGCGCATGCGCTGTTGTTGTTTTTTTTAATTGTGCAGTCGAATAAGTCGAATATCAGTAATCAGCTGATTTTTGTTGTGCTGGTGCGTTTGCGTAGACTGGTATTTTGTTGTTGTTGACAACTGTCGGCGCTTATCTACATACGCTTGCGTTTTGTTAATTGCTGTTTTTTCTTTTACAAGCGAGAATTTCAGTTAGCCAGCTGATTATCTTGATCTTCTGATTTTCTTAAATCATATTGATCGACAACTGTTGTTAATCAACAAATCTCTTTAATCATTTGATTATCTTCGTCAGTCAAGTTGGTTGATCAGCTGATTATTGTCGGATATAGTACACTTACGTGCATTCGAATAGAGTCAAAATTTAATTAGTCAATATGGCACACAAAACAGACCCTAATGACACCGTTCTGGTTGACGCGGAAACTTGCCTTAGTGCTCGTTTAAGTCAATTGTTTGTTAAATTGGAAAAAGTAGAGAGCGACATAGAGCGTCAAAGGAGTTCACTCATTAATAAAATGGTGACTCCAAGCAAATTTGAGATTCAGTGCCGGCTAGACATACTAAATTCATACATTTCCAAAGCTATGGATCTGCAGTCAGAGATCGATGCAATAGATCCTGACAATACCAGTCGTGCAATGCTTGAGGAAACATGTATTTTGGCACGGTCTTCATACATGTCAGCCCTAAGTGTGCATCAGGCAGCAGAAGTCGTCCCTCAGCCTTCTCACCATTCTCACTTGCCCAAACTAAAGTTGCCCAAATTTAGTGGTAAACACTCGGAATACAGACAATTTATCGGTCTGTTTAATAGCTTGGTAGACTCTGATCGCTCGCTGTCAAATATTGAGAAATTCAACCATTTGATATCGTGCTTATCAGATGAGGCGTTAGGCACCATCAGAGCTTTCCAAGTATCTGATGCGAACTATCCGAAGGCATTAGAAAGTCTAAGTCGAGTATATGATAACAAGTGTCTTATCTTTTTTGACACTCTTGCCCAGTTGGAATTCGAACAATAGTTGACTCGGTATCGGCAATTTTTGGTTCGCTAATGTCCGTTGGAGATGAGCAAGATTTCGCAAATGCAATCTTGATTCATATAGTTATGTCGAAGGTAGATCCTCATACGAAGTCGAAGTATGAGGAACAGCTGGATTACAACACATTGCCGAAATGGGGCGACTGTGCTTCGGCTTTGAACAGGCGATATCAGCATTTGTCTGCTGAAGAAAGTTCAAAGTCTAGGATGAAGCAAACATTTGAAATGAAACACGCTAAAAAATCGTCGTTTGCGTGTACAAATGTTGAAAAGGAAGTGGAACCCACATGCCAGTTTTGCAGTGCAAACCATATGATTGAAAATTGTCAAGGGTTTGCAGCACTGCCGGTTGACGATAGATTTAATTTCGTAAAATCTAGTCAACTCTGCATAAACTGCTTGCATTCAGAGCACAGAGTGTCCAACTGCACTGCGTCGAAGTGTAGAGTTTGTTCTCGTCCTCACAACACTCTCCTTCACAAATTCACACCGGTAGAAACATCACAGGCTTCTGCTCATCCTGCCCATGTTGATCAAAGTGCTAGCGAAACCGATCAGGTAATCCTGGCAACGGCTGTTGTTAAAGTTCAAGACAGTTTCGGTAAGAATCGAAACGCTAGAGTCTTGTTGGATTCAGGGTCACAGGTGAACTTCATGACGGAAGACCTTGCTGAAGCCTTACGCCTTCAACGCAAAAACAAATGTTTAACAGTCAAGTCGGTTGGACAGTCGAGATTGACTGCAAAAGGCAAAGTCTCGACAATAGTTTCGTCTCGTGTATCGAGACATCAGTTCAGCGCCGAGTTTTGGGTGCTGAAATCGATTTGTAGCAGGCAGCCAGATTGTGATCTTCCCATCAATAGGTGGAAGGTCCCAGCAAATGTGGCTGACCCTGAGTTCCACAAACCCCAGAAAATAGATATACTTCTGGGAGCCGACTCCTTTTTTGAAATGTTTCGTAACGGACAAATTCGATTGGCGAAGGGTGGTCCGTTACTACAAAGGACGTTGTTTGGTTGGGTGGCATCAGGGCGGTGCAAGAAAATGCTTACCAAAAGCCCAATATGTTGCTCAGTGATGCAACATAGAAAAGATGTTCGTTTTGAAGACAGTGTAGATCGACACTGTGAGGTCGAAGCTGTCCCGGAGAAAAGTGTTTCGGCAAATTATTCTGCGGAGCACATGGTTTGCAAACAAAGCTCTCGGGACAGCGCTCAAAAATTGACGACTGGACACTTTGGTGTCAATTTGTCAGTCACGACTGATCCCAAAGTGCTGGGTTCGTTACAAATTGTCAAAAGACAAGTTGTTCCCATGATCTGGGAACTCGAGGATGTATATGTAAGTTTCATGACCGTAAATCTTGACCTTGGTCGCATGTTGATAGATACAGAAGTTCCACCAGGACCACGTAACACTTTTTCACACCAGTGCGTCCTGAGACCTGAAAGCAATTCCACCAAACTTCGAGTAGTAGTTGACGTGTCGTGTAAGAAAACGTCGTCATACTCTCTCAAGGAATTACTGGTGGGACCTGCGATTCAGAGGGATCAAATTGGTTCAATTTGTAGGTTCCGTCTGAACCGAACTGCCCTCACGGCAGATATCAAAACGGGCAATTTTCCATTGGCAAAATGGTTTTTAAACCATTATAACGTATTAGAAGAAGGCGGAAATGAGAAACTTTGGATTTCCAATGATGCCGATTCGACAAAAACGCTTGGCTTAAGGTGGACACCAAGTTTGGATACTTTTCGGGATCAATTGGTTGATAGCTTCGCCAAACTAAGTCCCACCAAGCGAAAAACATTGCTAGAATCTTTCGCGTATATTTTAGCCCAAATATTCGCGTTGGACCGATGTCGAATCGAGAGTGCGAGTTTCTCGAATGATTCAGAAACCGCACTACATTGTACATATACTTCCCCTTCATTACTTGCAACATTTGTAGCCAATAGAGTTGCAGGCCTCCAAGAGATGGCCAATAATGTATCTTTGAGACATGGACTGACATCATCAAATCCATTCGATTTGTCGTCAAGAGGGTGTGGCGTTCAGAAACTCGATCAGTTCATTCGGCTTCGTTGCATGGTAAAAAGACATTGGCCTCAAGGTTTTAAAGAATACTCAGCACTCGTTTGCCTATCTAGATTAGTAAGATTGCAATCGCTGACTATATACATTCAAAAGTCGGACGATTTTGAAAGACGAATCTCTTTGATGCATCTAGGTATAGAATTGTGCGGTGCCACAGATGTGCTGGTAAAGATAAGAGGACGGGCCCCCCCAAAAGTGTATACAGCGGTGTTCGTGTGGTTTTGCATCAAATGCGGTTCATATTGAGTTTACAGCAAGGTCCACTAAACCTCTCATTTTAACAGCGTACATCTTATTCGCTCGACGTGGCACGCCAGTCCGGCGATACTTGGAGAAGGAGCCACATTTTCGTGAGGAACCTGGTGAAGGAGTTCCAGGACTCATTTCGAAGGAAGCAAAGCAGCCTGCAGTTCTCCGCGGAAGGAAGATGGAGTGGAGACTTATCTCAAAGCGGCCCTCTCGTCGGTGGACTGGACATGCGGCAGATCAGCCGGCGGCCGGCGCTAATGCTGCCAGGGCTACCAAGGGATTGAAGGCGATCCCTTCAAGGTGGCCGGAATGTTGAATCATGATAATAGTTAGAACAAGGAGAAAAAATGAATTGTTAGGATAAGCTTTAATTACTGAGATTATTGAATTGTCCAGTAATATACGCATAAAAACTCTTATACTTAAGCTAGCATGTAAGTTTGATTTGTATTCGGCAATGCAGCTGTCGCGAGCGGCAGTTCAGTTCGTCTTTTCGTCTCGCAATAGCCACACACACGCTGCCAAGCCTTTCCGCGGCTGCTAAGTTTAACAATAAATTGTAACGTTTAAGAACTTGCAGTTGTAAAAGAGAGATTCGGTCAGAATCAAAGGGCTAGAGCGCTATTAGACTCTGGTTCTCAGGTAAACTTCATGACAGAAAGTCTTGCTCAAGCTTTGCGGCTCCAGCGCAAGAGCAAGTCCTTAACTGTAACATCAGTAGGACAGTCGAGTCTAGTAGCGAAAAGCGAAGTATCGACAGTAGTGTCATCGCGAGTATCGACTCATCATTTTAGCACCGATTTTTGGGTGCTAAAGTCGATTACGAGCAGACAACCTGACTACGATCTTCCCATTCATCGGTGGAAGATTCCGTCAAGTATAGAGCTGGCTGACCCAGAATTTTATAAGCCACAGCGAATTGATCTGCTGCTGGGAGCCGACTCCTTTTTTGATTTGCTGTGCACTGGACAAATTCGATTGGCAGAAAACGGTCCGTTGCTGCAAAAGACATTGTTCGGTTGGGTAGCATCCGGGCGATGCAAGAAAATGAATACGCAAAGCCCTGTTTGCTGCGCAGTAATACATCCTACTAGCGAAGATAGGCTGGAAGCTCTGGTAGATAGGTTCTGGGAGCTGGAAGCTATCCCAGAGACAAACGCATTGTCAAAGTACTCTGCAGAGCACCTTGCGTGTGAGCAAAAATTTAAGGACAGTGCTCACCAACTCTCGAATGGACGATTTGAGGTCAGCTTGCCCTTTAAGACTGATCCCCAAGTGCTGGGCTCCTCCTTTGAAACAGCCAAAAGGTTTCTCGCACTAGAGCGTAGAGTTTCCAAGGATTTGGAACTTAAGGAAATGTACACGAGTTTTATGAACGAGTATCTCGACCTTGGTCACATGTCTCTGTTAGGTACAAAAGTTCCTCCAGGCCCACACTACGTCATTCCACACCAGTGCGTCCTGAGACCTGAAAGTAGTTCCACCAAGCTTCGAGTAGTGTTTGACGCGTCTTGTAAGACGACATCGTCCCACTCTCTAAATGAATTGCTCATGGTAGGTCCTACTATTCAGAGGGATCTAATTTTGTCACTTCTAAGGTTCCGGCTGAGCCGATATGCCCTCACGGCAGATATTAAAAAGATGTATCGTCAAGTAAGCATATCCCATGACGATCGACGATTTCAGCTAATTGTTTGGCGCGAAAACCCATCAGATGAGCTCCAAGTTTATCAATTAAACACGGTGACTTATGGAACTGCGTCCGCACCGTTTTTGGCCATCAGATGTTTGCACGAGCTGGGTTTGAGTCATAGGGACACCCATGCTCTTGGTTCAGAAATCATTTGCAACGATTTCTACGTCGATGATATGCTTACGGGAGCTGACGATATCGAAACATTGGAAAATATATGCAAACAAGTGCCCGAAATTCTCGAATCGGGCGGTTTTCAATTGGCAAAATGGTTTTCGAACCATCCTCAGTTTGTAGAAGAAGGCGGAAAGGACAAGCTTCTAAGTTTTAATGATGCCGATTCGACTAAAACGCTTGGTATGAGGTGGACACCAAGATCGGATACTTTCCAGTATCACTTGGACGATAGCTTTATCAAGCTAAGTCCCACCAAGCGCAATATTCTGTCAGTTGCAGCACGCATGTTTGACCCACTTGGTTTGTTGTGCCCAATCAGCATACGGGCGAGAATTCTGCTTCAAGAGCTGTGGCGCATGCAGTTGCCTTGGGACGATACACTGCCCATGGAACTACATAGCAGATGGGATAAGTTCAAGGAGAATCTTCTAGAACTAGATAGAGTTCAAATTCCCAGATACGCTCACGCCAGCTCCAATGCAAACATACAAGTGCATGGTTTTGCGGACGCATCCAGTCAAGCTTACGGCTGCTGCATCTACATTCGGGCTAACGACGGTACCAACACCGTCTGCCGGTTGCTAACGGCAAAGGCAAAAGTAGCTCCACTCAAAACCAAGTCCATTCCCAGACTTGAATTGTGTGCGGCTTATATGTTAGCTCAGCTGTGGTCCTCCATACAGCATATGTTGGATCGATGTCGAATCGAGAGTGTGAATTTCTGGACTGACTCAGAAATCACACTACATTGGATAAATACTTCCCCTTCAACATTAGCAACATTCGTAGCCAATCGAGTTGCAGGCATCCAAGAGATGACACCTAAAGTATCTTGGAGACATGTGCCAACATCAAGCCATCCAGCTGATTTAGCGTCGAGAGGTTGTGACGTTCAAGAACTGTTACAGTCAATATGGTTCGAAGGCCCTCCATTTCTTTGCGAGGACGACACAGAATGGCCTCACAATGAACATTTCAACATACCGAATGAGCTAAAAGAGAGTGAGGTCAAAAAGTCAGCGCTCGTCTGCTCAGTTAGCAGCTCGAGTCGGTTACCTGAGTTTGTGTCCCAGTTCTCGTCATGTCGCAAGTTGATACGAATAGTTGCGTACATGTACAGATTCGTTTCAAGGTCAAAACAAGAGATACACACTGTCGAACTAGGACCAAAGGAATTGAACTTCGCTTTTTTAAAACTGCTGGAACTAGTTCAGCGAGCAGAATTTAAGGTGGAGTTTGATAGAATAAAAAAGGGTAACACCGTGCAAACAAGTTTGCAATCATTAGCTCCATTTATTCATAAATCAGAAGAGTGTGGAAGGCGAGTATCGTTAATACGAGTAGGAGGCAGACTAGCAAATGCACCGCTAGAATATGACGCGAAATTTCCTATTCTAATGCCAAAAAATTGTTTGCTTGTGCAACTGTACTTGAGGGAGTTACACATTGGCAATTGTCATGCAGGAGCAAAGACGATGATCGCACTACTCAGGCAGAGGATGTGGCTCGTGAATGCTCGACGTGAATGCACTCAGATAGTGCGGAAATGCGTCCATTGCTTCAGGTATAAACCGAAGTTAATGGAGCAAATCATGGGAAATTTGCCGGCCGATCGACTTGCCGCGGTTCGGCCATTTAATGTTTGTGGGGTAGATTTTTGTGGTCCAGTCAACGTCTCGCTGAGGATTAGAGGACGAGCCCCAATTAAAATGTATATTGCCGTGTTCGTTTGTTTTGCTTCGACGGCTGTTCATTTGGAACTTGTAGCAGACTTGTCCACTAATTCATTTTTGTGTACAATAAACAGCTTCATCGCGCGGCGCGGCATACCTGTCCGGATGTACTCGGACAATGCGACGAATTTCGTGGGGACGAACAACCAGCTGAAGGAGTTCCAGGACGCGTTCAACCACCAGCAAAGCAGGCTGCAGCTATACGCAGCGGAACGAGGGATGGAGTGGAGGTTCATTCCTCCGAGAGCGCCGCACTTCGGAGGACTGTGGGAGGCGGCGGTGAAGTCAGCCAAGCACCTCCTCGTGCGACAAATCGGCAGCGCGTCGTTGACGGAGAGCGAGGTCCGAGGGCACCTGGCAGACGTGGAGGCCATCCTCAATTCCAGGCCTCTAACACCGCTAGGCAGCGATCCCAGCGACGGAGAGGCACTCACCCCAGGCCATTTCCTCATAGGACAGCCGCTTCGTTCGCTGCCGCAAGGATTCGAGCGGGTGGCAGTTGCTGTCCAAGCTCAGACAGCGCTTCTGGCAAGCGTGGTCGAGAGACTACGTCCACAGTTTGCAGCAGCGAGGGAAGTGGCAGGAGGCACACGACAGCGTCACAGTGGGGGATCTCGTCGTGGTGCACGAGGACAACACCCCCCCAGCGGTGGGCAACGGGCAGAGTCGTGGAGGTAACTCCAGGAGGCGACGGGCGGGTCAGGGTCGTCAGCGTTAAGACCAGCATGGGTCTTATCAAGCGCCCAATTGCGAAGCTGGCACGGCTACCAGTGGATTGAAGGCGATCCCTTCAAGGTGGCCGGTGTTGGATTATAGCATAAGTTAGTATAAGATCAGTTTGAAGTATCAGTTTGAAGTATTAGTTAAGTAGTAGTTAAGACACGAAATGAATTAGTTCTCTTATATTGTAAGCTAGTCTGTAAGCTCGAATTGTATTCGGGAGTGCTGCTGGCGGGAGCGACGAGTTAGTTGTTAAGTTTACTTCGCAAACACCGCACGCACGCTGCCAGCCTCTCCGCGTTTCGACAGTCATTAAATTTTGTAACGTTGTAAGAACTTACACTTGTTTTATTTAGAACCACTTTCGATTCGATTTTTGTTAATTACTTCGTTGTTAAGTTTACTTCGCAAACACCGCACGCACGCTGCCAGCCTCTCCGCGTTTCGACAGTCATTAAATTTTGTAACGTTGTAAGAACTTACACTTGTTTTATTTAGAACCACTTTCGATTCGATTTTTCATTTATCTATATTAAACGATCCTGAAAGGCGCATTAAAATCGGACAATAAACAAGAAAACTAGAAGCGTTACAATATTGATATATGAACGCAATATCAACCCATTGGTGCAAGCGAGATAGAAACACACAAGCACATGTTCGAACGTTTTCGCTGCCTGTGTGCCGGCAGCGCTGCCCGCGGTCGCTGGCTGCGCCGAATACACACATACATACATACATATTTGCATCATATACATATTGTCAAACCTATGTGTATTCGAATACAAACAAACAGATGTATGTTTGATTATGCTTAGATTGTTTTTTTTTTCAACGTGTTTTAATGCAAGTAATTCACATTGTAATATCTCGATAGGAAAAGTGCAGAGAGTATTATATAGTCGGGGGTGCTCGACTGTACTTTTCTTTCTTGTTTTTTTTTTTTAATTTTCAATTCAAATTGAATACAAATGTGCACTACTATGAGAGTCCGGGGTCTTTTATAGTCGGCTCAGTCGAGTGTAGCCTTTCTTACTTATTTTAACTTTTTTTACTATATCCATTTTTTGGCGTTTCTAGTCATCCTAGACAATTTAAGACCTTATTTTCGAATCACCACATTTTAAGCTTTGATCTGGATTATCTCCGTCAAAACTCAACCGATTTTGAATCGGAATACCATTTATATTGACTCAGACTTCTAAAATAATTAAGATTTCATAATAAATAATTTATAATTTTTCGAACTTTTTTTTTGTTTTTTTCCATTTTTTAGCGTTTCTAGTCATCCTAGATGATTTTAGACCTTACTTTGGAATCACCACATTTTAAGCTTTGATCTTGATTATCTCCGTCAAAATTCAACCGATTTTGAATTTGAATACCATTTATATTGACTCACCTTCAAAATAATCATGATTTCATTAATTTTTTTTAATTTTTCGAACTTTTTTTCATTTTTCCATTTTTTGGCGTTTCTAGATATCCTAGACGATTTTAGACCTTATTTTGGAATCACCACATTTTAAAATTTTTACATTTTTCGAACTTTTTTTTTGGTTTTTTTCATTTTTTAGCGTTTCTAGTCATCCTAGATGATTTTAGACCTTACTTTGGAATCACCACATTTTAAGCTTTGATCTTGATTGTCTCCGTCAAAACTCAACCTATTTTGAATTGGAATACCATTTATATTGACTCACCTTCAAAATAATCATGATTTCAAAAAATTTTTTTTTTTTGAACTTTTTTTTCATTTTTCCATTTTTTGGCGTTTCTGGATATCCTAGACGATAGAAGGCCCTATTTGGGAAACATCATATTTTAAGCTTTGATCTGGATTATCTCCGTCAAAACTCAACCGATTTTGAATTGAAATACCATTTATATTGACTCAACTCCAAAATAATTGATTTCGAAAATTTATAAATTTTTCGAACTTTGTTTTTTTCCATTTTTTGGCGTTTCTAGTCATGCTAGACCTTATTTTGGAATCACCACATTTTAAGTCTTGATCTTGATTATCTCCGTCAAAACTCAACCGATTTTTAATTTGAATACCATTTATATTGACTCAACTTCAAAATAATTATGATTTCGAAAATTTATAAATTTTTCGAACTTTTTTTTCATTTTTCCATTTTTTGGCGTTTCTAGTCATCCTAGATGATTTTAGACCTTATTTTGGAATCACCACATTTTAAGTCTTGATCTTGATTATCTCCGTCAAAACTCAACCGATTTTGAATTGGAATACCATTTATATTGACTCAACTTCAAAATAATTATGATTTCGAAAATTTAATTTTTAAATTTTTCGAACTTTTTTTATTTTTTCATTTTTTGGCGTTTCTAGACATCCTAGACGATTTTAGACCTTATTTTGGAATCACCACATTTTAAAATTTTTACATTTTCGATTATCTTCTTTTCCATTTTTTGGGTTTCTAGTCATCCTAGATGATTTTAGACCTTAACTTGGAATACCACATTTTACAATTTTTACATATTTTTCGAAAATTTTTTTTGTTTTTTCCATTTTTTTGGCGTTTCTAGTCATATCCTAGACAATTTTAGACCTTATTTTGGAATCACCACATTTTAAGTCTTGATCTTGATTATCTCCGTCAAAACTCAACCGATTTTGAATTGGAATACCATTTATATTGACTCACCTTCAAAATAATCATGATTTCGAAAATTTTTTTAAATTTTTTTTTTTTTTTTTTACTTTTTCCATTTTTTGGCGTTTTTAGTTATCCTAGACAATTTAAGACCTTATTTTTGAATCACCACATTTTAAGCTTTGATCTTGATTGTCTCCGTTAAACCTCAACCTATTTTTAATTGGAATACCATTTATATTGACTCAACTCAAAAATAATTAATGATTTCAAAAATTTATAATTTTTTGTTTTTTCCATTTTTTGGCGTTTCTAGTCATCCTAGACGATTTTAGACCTTATTTTGGAATCACCACATTTTAAGCTCTTGATCTGATTATCTCTCAAACTTACCATTTATATTGTATCATCCTAGACGATTTTAGACCTTAGTTTGGCATCACCACATTTTAAAATTTTTACATTTTTAAAAAAAAATTTTTTTTTTTCCATTTTTTGGCGTTTCTAGTCATCCTAGATGATTTTAGACCTTATTTTGGAATCACCACATTTTAAGCTTTGATCTTGATTATCTCCGTCAAACCTCAACCGATTTTGAATTTGAATACCATTTATATTGACTCAACTTCAAAATAATATTAAGATTTCGAAAATTTATCAACCAAGATTTTAGACTTTTTTCGAATTTTTTACATTTTAAATTTTTTGTTTTTTCCATTTTTTGGCGTTTCTAGTCATTCTAGATGATTTTAGACCTTATTTTGGAATCACCACATTTTAAGTCTTTGATCTTGATTATCTCTGTCAAAACTCAACCGATTTTTAATTTGAATACCATTTTATATTGACTCAACTTCAAAATAATTATGATTTCGAAAATTTATAAATTTTTCGAAATTTTTTTTTTTTTTCCATTTTTTGGCGTTTCTAGATATCCTAGACGATTTTAGACCTTATTTTGGAATCACCACATTTTAAAATTTTTACATATTTCGAACTTTTTTTGTTTTTTCCATTTTTTGGCGTTTCTAGTCATCCTAGATGATTTTAGACCTTACTTTTGGAATCACCACATTTTAAGCTTTGATCTTGATTATCTCCGTCAAAACTCAACCGATTTTGAATTGAAATACCATTTATATTGACTCACCTCAAAATAATTATGATTTCGAAAAATTTATGATTTTTTTGAACTTTTTTTTATTTTTCCATTTTTTGGCGTTTCTAGTCATCCTAGACGATTTAAGACCTTATTTTCGAATCACCACATTTTAAGCTTTGATCTTGATTATCTCCGTCAAAACTCAACCGATTTTGAATTGAAATAACATTTATATTGACTTACCTGAAAAATAATTATGATTTCAAAAATTTATATTGTTTTCGAATTTTTTTTTTTTTTTCATTTTTTGGCGTTTCTAGTCATCCTAGATGATTTTAGACTTTATTTTGGAATCACCACATTTTTAAGCTTTGATCTTGATTATCTCCGTCAAAACTCAACCGATTTTTAATTTGAATACCATTTATATTGACTCAACTCCAAAATAATTATGATTTCGTAAATTTATAATTTTTTTTAACTTTTTTTACATTTTTTTTTCATTTTTTGGCGTTTCTAGTCATCCTAGACGATTTTAGACCTTACTTTTGGAATCACCACATTTTAAGCTTTGATCTTGATTATCTCCGTCAAAACTCAACCGATTTTGAATTGAAATACCATTTATATTGACTCAACTGCCAAAATAATTATGATTTCGAAAATTTATGATTTTTTTAATATAGAACTTTTTTTTTTTTTTACTATTTCCATTTTTTGGCGTTTCTAGTCATCCTAGACGAATTTAAGACCTTATTTTGGAATCACCACATTTTAAGCTTTGATCTTGATTATCTCCGTCAAAACTCAACCGATTTTGAATTGGAATACCATTTATATTGACTCACCTTCAAAATAATCATGATTTCACAAATTTTTTTTTTTTAACTTTTTTTACATTTTTCCATTTCTTGGCGATTCTGGTCATCCTTGACGATTTTAGACCTTACTTTTGGAATTACCACATTTTAAGTCTTGGTCTTGATTATCTCTGTCAAAACTCAACCGATTTTTAATTTGAATACCATTTATATTGACTCAACTCCAAAATAATTATAATTTCGAATATTTATAAATTTTTCAAACTTTTTTTTTGTTTTTTCCATTTTTTGGCGTTTCTAGTCATCCTAGACGATTTTAGACCTTATTTTGGAATCACACACATTTTAAGCTTTGATCTTGATTATCTCCGTTAAAACTCAACCGATTTTGAATTGGAATACCATTTATATTGACTCAACTGCCAAATAATTATGATTTCGAAAATTTATGATTTTTTTTTAACGTTTTTTTTTTTTTTTTCCATTTTTTGGCGTTTCTAGTCATCCTAGACAATTTAAGACCTTATTTTGGAATCACCACATTTTAAGCTTTGATCTTGATTATCTCTGTCAAAACTCAACCGATTTTTAATTTGAATACCATTTATATTGACTCAACTCAAAAAAAATTATGATTTCAAATATTTATAAATTTTTCAAACTTTTTTTTTTTTTTTTTTTTTGGCGTTTCTAGTCATCCTAGACGATTTTAGACCTTATTTTGGAATCACCACATTTTAAGCTTTGATCTTGATTATCTCCGTCAAAACTCAACCGATTTTGAATTTGAAATACCATTTATATTGACTCTACTTCAAAATAATTATGATTTCGAAAATTTATGATTTATTTAACTTTTTTTACATTTTTCCATTTCTTGGCGATTTTAGTCATCCTTAACGATTTTAGACCTTAGTTTGCAATTATCACATTTTAAGCTTTGATCTTGATTATCTCCGTCAAAACTCAACCGATTTTGAATTGGAATACCATTTATATTGACTCAACTCCAAAATAATTAAGATTTCGAAAATTTATATATTTTTCGAATTTTGTTTTTTTTTCCCATTTTTTGGCGTTTCTAGTCATTCTAGATGATTTTAGACCTTATTTTGGAATCACCACATTTTAAGTCTTGATCTTGATTATCTCTGTCAAAACTCAACCGATTTTTAATTTGAATACCATTTATATTGACTCAACTTCAAAAAAATTATGATTTCGAAAATTTATAAATTTTTCGAAAATTTTTTTTTTTTTTTAATTTTTTGGCGTTTCTAGTTATCCTAGACGATTTTAGACCTTATTTTGGAATCACCACATTTTAAAATTTGTACATATTTCGAACTTTTTTTGGGGTTTTTCCATTTTTTGGCGTTTCTAGTCATCCTAGATTATTTTAGACCTTACTTTTGGAATCACCACATTTTAAGCCTTTGATCTTGATTATCTCCGTCAAAACTCAACCGATTTTGAATTGAAATAACATTTATATTGACTCACCTTCAAAATAATTATGATTTCGAAAATTTATATATGTTTTCGAATTTTTTTTTTTTTTCCATTTTTTGGCGTTTTTAGTCAGTCTAGATGATTTTAGACCTTATTTTGGAATCACCACATTTTAAGTCTTGATCTTGATTATCTCCGTCAAAATTCAACCGATTTTGAATTTGAATACCATTTATATTGACTCAACTCCAAAATAATTATGATTTCGAAAATTTTATAATTTTTTTATGAACTTTTTTACATTTTTCCATTTTTGGCGATTCTTGGGTTTCTAGTCATCCTAGACGATTTTAGACCTTACTTTTGGAATCACCACATTTTAAGCTTTGATCTTGATTATCTCCGTTAAAACTCAACCGATTTTGAATTGAAATACCATTTATATTGACTCAACTGCCAAATAATTATGATTTCGAAAATTTATGATTTCGAAAATATATGATTTTTTTTTTCTTTTTTTACTATTTCCATTTTTTTTCGTTTCTAGTCATCCTAGACAATTTAAGACCTTATTTTGGAATCACCACATTTTAAGCTTTGATCTTGATTATCTCCGTCAAAACTCAACCGATTTTGAATTGGAATACCATTTATATTGACTCACCTTCAAAATAATCATGATTTCACAAATTTTTTTTTTAATTTTTTACTTTTTTTCCATTTTTCCATTTCTTGGCGATTCTGGTCATCCTTGACGATTTTAGACCTTACTTTTGGAATTACCACATTTTAAGTCTTGGTCTTGATTATCTCTGTCAAAACTCAACCGATTTTTAATTTGAATACCATTTATATTGACTCAACTCCAATATAATTATAATTTCGAATATTTATAAATTTTTCAAACTTTTTTTTGTTTTTTTTTCAATTTTATGGCGTTTCTAGACATCCTAGACGATTTTAGACCTTATTTTGGAATCACAACATTTTAAGCTTTGATCTTGATTATCTCCGTTAAAACTCAACAGATTTTGATTTGAAATACCATTTATATTGACTCAACTGCCATATAATTATAATTTCGAAAATTTATGATTTTTTTTTTTTTTTAACGTTTTTTTTATTTCCATTTTTTGGCGTTTCTAGTCATCCTAGACAATTTAAGACCTTATTTTGGAATCACCACATTTTAAGCTTTGATCTTGATTATCTCTGTCAAAACTCAACCGATTTTTAATTTGAATACCATTTATATTGACCAACTCTAAAAAAAATTATGATTTCAAATATTTATAAATTTTTCAAACTTTTTTTTTTTTTTTTTTCAATTTTATGGCGTTTCTAGACATCCTAGACGATTTTAGACCTTATTTTGGAATCACCACATTTTAAGCTTTGATCTTGATTATCTCCGTTAAAACTCAACCGATTTTGAATTGAAATACCATTTATATTGACTCAACTGCCATATAATTATAATTTCGAAAATTTATGATTTTTTTTAACTTTTTTTACATTTTTCCATTTCTGGGCGATTCTAGTCATCCTTGACGATTTTAGACCTTAGTTTGGAATCATCACATTTTAAGCTTTGATCTTGATTATCTCTGTCAAAACTCAACCGATTTTGAATTGGAATACCATTTATATTGACTCAACTCCAAAATAATTAAGATTTCGAAAATTTATATATTATTCGAATTTTGTTTTTTTTTTCATTTTTTGCCGTTTCTAGTCATTCTAGATGATTTTAGACCTTATTTTGGAATCACCACATTTTAAGTCTTGATCTTGATTATCTCTGTCAAAACTCAACCGATTTTTAATTTGAATACCATTTATATTGATTCAACTAAAAAAAAAATTATGATTTCGAAAATTTATAAATTTTTCGAAAATTTTTTGTTTTTTATTAATTTTTTGGCGTTTCTAGTTATCCTAGACGATTTTAGACCTTATTTTATAATCACCACATTTTAAAATTTGTACATACTTCGAACTTTTTTTGGTTTTTCCATTTTTTGGCGTTTCTAGTCATCCTAGATTATTTTAGACCTTACTTTTGGAATCATCACATTTTAACCTTTGATCTTGATTATCTCCGTCAAAACTCAACCGATTTTGAATTGAAATAACATTTATATTGACTTACCTGCAAAATAATTATGATTTCAAAAATTTATATTGTTTTCGAATTTTTTTTTTTTTTTCATTTTTTGGCGTTTCTAGTCATTCTAGATGATTTTATACTTTATTTTGGAATCACCACATTTTTAGCTTTGATCTTGATTATCTCCGTCAAAACTCAACCGATTTTTAATTTGAATACCATTTATATTGACTCAACTCCAAAATAATTATGATTTCGAAAATTTATAATTTTTTTTAACTTTTTTTTACATTTTTCCATTTCTTGGCGATTCTGGTCATCCTTGACGATTTTAGACCTTACTTTTGGAATCACCACATTTTAAGCTTTGATCTTGATTATCTCCGTTAAAACTCAACCGATTTTGAATTGAAATACCATTTATATTGACTCAACTGCCAAATAATTATGATTTCGAAAATTTATGATTTTTTTTTTAACTTTTTTTACTATTTCCATTTTTTTCGTTTCTAGTCATCCTAGACAATTTAAGACCTTATTTTGGAATCACCACATTTTAAGCTTTGATCTTGATTATCTCCGTCAAAACTCAACCGATTTTGAATTGAAATACCATTTATATTGACTCAACTGCCAAATAATTATGATTTCGAAAATTTATGATTTCGAAAATTTATGATTTTTTTAACGTTTTTTACTATTTCCATTTTTTTGCGTTTCTAGTCATCCTAGACAATTTAAGACCTGATTTTGGAATCACCACATTTTAAGTCTTGGTCTTGATTATCTCTGTCAAAACTCAACCGATTTTTAATTTGAATACCATTTATATTGACTCAACTCCAATATAATTATAATTTCGAATATTTATAAATTTTTCAAATTTTTTTTTGTTTTTTTTCAATTTTATGGCGTTTTTAGACATCCTAGACGATTTTAGACCTTATTTTGGAATCACAACATTTTAAGCTTTGATCTTGATTATCTCCGTTAAAACTCAACAGATTTTGAATTGAAATATCATTTATATTGACTCAACTGCCATATAATTATGATTTCGAAAATTTATGATTTTTTTTTAACGTTTTTTACTATTTCCATTTTTTTCGTTTCTAGTCATCCTAGACAATTTAAGACCTTATTTTGGAATCACCACATTTTAAGCTTTGATCTTGATTATCTCTGTCAAAACTCAACCGATTTTTAATTTGAATACCATTTATATTGACTCAACTCCAAAAAAAATTATGATTTCGAAAATTTATAAATTTTTCAAACTTTTTTTTTTTTTTTCATATTTTTGGCGTTTCTAGACATCCTAGACGATTTTAGACCTTATTTTGGAATCACCACATTTTAAGCTTTGATCTTGATTATCTCCGTCAAAACTAAAAAAATAAATAATTATGATTTCGAAAATTTATATCTTTTTAGAATATTTTGTTTTTTTTTTTTCCATTTTTTGGCGTTTCTAGTCATTCTAGATGATTTTAGACCTTATTTTGGAATCAACACATTTTAAATCTTAATCTTGATTATCTCTGTCAAAACTCAACCCATTTTTAATTGGAATACCATTTATATTGACTCAACTCCAAAATAATTATGATTTCGAATATTTATAAATTTTTCAAACTTTTTTTTGTTTTTTTAATGTTATGGCGTTTCTAGTCATCCTAGACGATTTTAGACATTATTTTAGAATCAACACATTTAAAAATTTTTACATATTTCTTTTTTTTTTTTTTCCATTTTTTGGCGTTTTTAGTCATCCTAAATGATTTAAGACCTTATTTTGGAATCACCACATTTTAAGTCTTGATCTTGATTATCTCTGTCAGAACTCAACCAAATTAAATACCATTTTATGAATATGATTTTGAAAATTTATATATTTTTCGAATTTTGTTTTTTTTTTTTTTCATTTTTTTTTCGCGTTTCTAGTCATCCTAGATGATTTTAGACCTTATTTTGGAAGCACCACATTTTAAGCGTTGATCTTGATTATCTCTGTCAAAACTCAACCGATTTTGAATTGGAATACCATATACCAAATATTTGGCAGGAACACTTACTTTAAGTGAAGAAATTTCCCGATGATATGAGAACTTAAATTTCTCCACCGTAATATTAGCTTCAGATTTAGCCTGAATAAAGGCCTTGACATCATCCGATGTGGTATAAGGAGCAAGCCTAGAAACAAATAATTGTTTCTTTGGTGGAACACCGACGAGAGTCTTTTTATCGGACACTGTAATAGCTTCCGCAACAGCTCTGATAGACTCATTGCTTGATTCACCAACTGCAACAGTATTGACTACTAACGAATCAGGAACAATTATTTCGGGAGTGGGGACAACTTCTGTGGGTAAGATAAAGTTGTCATCACTACTAACAATTATATTTGGAGAAGGGGATGAAAAATTTATTAGAGAAGGTGCGGACGTTGTGGGTATGTGATGAGGGACTGAAAGTTCGTTAGGGCCAATCGACAATCTAAAATTGGCCTTTTTACGCTTTGGAGAATCATTTAAGACTTTTAGGCCTTTAAACTCCTTATCCAAAGCTGCAAAACTATCAGACAGACTTTTAAATCTGTCAAATAGATCCCCAAAGCCTCTTTTAGTGTGTCGCATGAAGCCCATAATGTCTCTTTCGACATCCCTACAAGCTTCACAAGTCCACTTTAAGCCTGATTTAGACTCAATCAGGTCAATAATTCGGCCGTTGAGGCCTGCACATTTTTCATGTGAAACATTTTCACATAGCCAGCAGCAAACAAAACCCATCTTAACATTTGTTCGCACGTGGCAATTTGAATTGTAACAGACGTACATAGTGGAGGTAATTAGTGTAAGCAATGAATGTAATAAAATGGAATATATAGAAGATAATAAGCACTGTTGAAATAAAAAGTTAGTTGAAAAACAAGTGAGAAAGGCTACAGTCGACGTGCCGATTGTATAAGACCCCATACTCCTTGTAGTGCGCATACAAAAATACTTACAAACTTAAAAGATGAAGCAGTAGACTGATTCATATTTTAAAATACAAATTTAAAAAAAGATAATAGTTTAAATTAAAATTTAAAAAAGTAAAAAAAGTTACGCGCTAGCTGCAATCGAACCCGCGGTATCAGACACAGGATTCTCACATGTCGCCACTCTACCATATGCACCACACCTCAATTTGCAGGTACTGCTGATTATCTGCATTTACATTTAATAATGTTTTGTTATAGAACAAGAAAGAAAAGTACAGTCGAGCGCGCCCGACCGTATAATACTCTCTGCATTTGTCCCGATTAAATCATTAAAATCGGTATCGAGATATTACAATGTGAATTACTTGCATTAAAACACGTTGAAACAAAAACAATCTAAGCATAATCAAACACACATCTGTTTGTTTGTATTCGAATACACATACGTTTGACAATATGTATATGATGCAAATATGTATGTGTGTGTGTGTTTCTATCTCGCTTGCACCTACGGGTTGGTATTGCGTTCAATTATCAATATTGTAACGCTTCTAGTTTTCTTGTTTATTGTCCGATTTTAATGCGCCTTTCAGTATAGTTTAATATAGTTAGGTCTCCACACGAATGATACAATTAAAATACTGTACGATACGAACAAGTTCGCCAAACCCGGCATTGAAGGTTCCAGCCTTTTTTATCAAATGTGGGAAAAGTGGGCGTGGCAGTCCAAAATTTTAAATGGCAATGCAACTATGCCGTCGCTACGAACCTCCCGTTCCAAAATTGGTGATCCTAGGTGCCATAGTTACTGAGATATTTGCCGAAAACACCAATTTTTTCCGAGGTGTGTCCAGTTTTTTGCTTATTGTGGGCGAATGGGGCGTGGCATCGAAAAAAAAAAAGATTCTTGTATTGACTGACAAAATATCTGATCGTTTGACACCAAGCTCGAACTTGTAGCTCTTACCATCTCTGAAATCTGTTTGTTCATACGGACAGACAGACAGACGGACAGACGGACAGACGGACATGGCTATATCGACTCGGCTTGTGACGCTGATCAAGAATATATATACTTTATGGGGTCTGCCACGCCTCCTTCTGCCTGTTACATACATTTGCACAAACCCAATATACTCTTGCAGAGAGTATAAAAAGAAAAAGAAAACAAATGCCTGTCTGCGCTGGGGTTCGAACCGCAGACCTCATGTTTCTCTAATGCATGTCACACTTGGACATGTCACTTGGACCACAGCACTGTTGACAATCAGGACGGCTAAAGTAGATAAACATTGATTTACCACTTTTCTTCAAACACGTACATAAATTAAAATTTTTAACATTTTTGACCAATTTGTTTCACATGTTGTAGTTGTCCGATTTGGACCAAATTTGGTGAAGTTAGTTTTAATAATTATGTACACATTCTGTGCGAGTTTGGTTGCGATCACTTAGCAAATACTACATGTCTTCATACAAATTTTTTGTTTTTGACCGATTTGTCCTATGGGAGCTATAAGCTATAGTTGTCCGATCTTGTGTAAGGCGGGGCCCTTAATCCCACCATACATAGTTTATAAGTATAAGTATAATTAGTTGAGAGTTGTTTAGATGTAAGCAAATGAATTATTAGCTTTAATTCCATGGAGGAAATTATTACTTAAGTTATCGAATAGTTAGTCGATAGGAGTTTAGGATGCTGGCAGCGCCCTCTGTCGGGAGCGCGGAGAGCGGTCGGGTGCAACCCTGCACGAAAGCTCTATGGTGAAGAGAGAGCTTTCGTGGTGGAGTTGTGTCAGGACAGCTTCCGCGCTACTCGATCGAGAACGCTGCCGGCACTTTGCGATCGAGAGCCAAGAGGAACAGACGAGAACAGCGAGGAGTGAAATAACTGTAAGTACAAGAGACAGTTAGGGCCAGTGCGACACAAAGAAGAAGGAATAAAAGAAAAGACAAGAAAGACCAAACCGCGTGTTGTTTTTCGCGAATTGCGAATTAGGTCTCATCCACCATATCCCTACTCCCACTCGCTTCCGTTTCGTTAGAGAATAGTCGCGACTCTACGGTGCCCCTAGAGTCGCACTCAATTCTCACGAACCAACGCCGTCTTCCGCTGAGAACCATCGTAGCCTCTTGGTACCCTTGAGCCACGATTGGAATCTCGCAAGACGTTCTCTTACCCTGTACCCCAACGACTCGCTGAGATCAACGGCGGCGCTCCCCGTTTAGATCTCGCGTTCGCATCGTCCCAATCCTAATAGCGCTCCTCGCCTGAGAACAGCGGCGGCCGCCAGAGTACCTCGGCGCTCCGTTTTGATCTCGCGGAGCGGCGCGTGACATAGCTGAGAACAACGGTGGCGTCCCTGCCTCGATCTCGCGTCCCGCTCCCCACCCCCCTTCTCTCATATCAACACCCACCCCCAGATCGACCGTTTTCCCCGTCTGCAGCGTCTCCGCGAATGTTACAAATTTCTTGTAAGATTCGAGCCCTGGACAGACTGAGATTTGTACCCCGGCTAGAACGCTTCTTTACAAGTGGCGCCCGAGCAGGGACCCTGGAGACGTAGGGGAGTGCTGCACCATTGCGAATTAAAACCCGCGAGTGCGCACTAACACTGGTCTGGGATTTGGTGGTCGACTACCAGATTGCCTGCACAATCTGGTGATCTACGAAAAGTTTGAATTTTTTTTTTGTGAGGGAAAAAAAAAAGAATTTTGCGTTTTTCTGACACGTGGCCGTCAAACGCGTACAGGTCGAGTTTTGTGTTGAAAAAAAAAAAAGAACATTAAAGTCACGTGTGCGGTGGCATAGCCCAATATACCCGACGATACCCTAGCTCTGGTAAGATAGCGGCACACACAAAACGGTAAAAGTGCGCGCTCAAAACCAGCAGCTGGGCGAGGGGTATATAAAACGGGCGGGGAAACATTTGTCGCACTTTCGACGCACGCCGGTACCTGCTAGTGCAGATGCGCCAAGCATTGGCGGAATTTGGCACAGCGACAAACGCCGATTAGACAGAGCGCGCGCGACGTTAAGCCAACGGTTCGGTGGCGAGCGCGGCGACCCGTCCCCGCAAAAAGGGAACAGCGAGAATCGGGAAACAAGTGCATGCGTGTGACGTCACAGACGCGTGCCCGCTCACACACACATACATGCGTTTTGGTGGTGGGTTTGGCAGAGCACGAGTTCGAGGACGGTGACAAGTGCGTGACGTCACGACGTGCAGCGGAAAATAAAAACTACAGTGGGCCAAAGGCCGTAGAAAAGTGAACAAAAACTACAGTGGGCCAAAGGCCGTAGAAAAGTGGACAAATATTACAGTGGGCCAAAGGCCGTAGAAAACCGGACAAAAATTACAGTGGGCCAAAGGCCGTATAAAAGTGGACAAATATTACAGTGGGCCGTAGGCCGCGAAAAGCGAACAAAAACTACAGTGGGCCAAAGGCCGCGAAAATTGGACGAAAACTACAGTGGGCCAAAGGCCGTATAGAAGTGGACAAGTATCACAGTGGGCCGTGGGCCGCGGAAAGTCGCGGAAAGTCGGAAAAAAAAAGGAGAGAAAAAGTAAAGTACAGTGGGCCGGAGGCCCGATAGACACGGTCAAAAAAAAAAAAAATTTTTTTTTGGTTTCGGTACGATAAAAAGCGGGAGTGAAAATTCATCGGGGAATTCTCGCCGGACTGTCCTCAAGGAACTGACCGAGGAGTTCATTGAGAAATTCACCAAGGAATAGTGTCGTCAGGGAGTTCATCGAGGAATTTGCGACTGGTTTCCTCAAGGAATTCAACGACGACGTCAGGAGTCAAGAAGGGGAAAAAAATAGGAATTCCCTCTTTTGCGTCATTTTCGAGCGAAACCAGACAGCTCGACCGAGATGGAACCAGGTGAGTCTCTCGAGATAACGTTGGGGGTACGATGGGTATATTACCGTCGTAAGGAGGAGTTAATGGCGATTGCCCAGGAATTCGGCCTCGACAGGGAGGGCAGCGTAGAGGAGTTAAGAAAGCGGGTGGCGTCGTTCATACAAGGCGGGGGCCACAGTAGGGAAGCCCGGAACAGACTCGCCGAGCTAGAGGCCCAATATGGGAAGCTCGTCGAACCCCCCACCGGTGAATTCGGCGGACGGCCGTTTCAAAAGTCTGAGCCGGACTTACGGAGGCCCCACCTGTATGAGCAGCCCCCGCCAGCGTCGTGGAAGCCACCACAGCCGGTCCGAAAGAACCCACCCGAGATACGGGTGGAAGAAGCGCCGATGATGGCATGCACACACGACGAAGAGGCACGGACACAAAGAGGAGTGGTTGACCAGGTGCGCAAATGGGGAGTCAGGTACGGCGGCCAAGAGGATCCGCTGGGATTTTTAGAAATCCTGGAACAGCGGGCCACGACGTACAGGATCGACATGGACCACATGCCCGCTGCCATGAGCGAGGTGATGGTCGACCAGGCAGCGAGTTGGTTCTTGACGAGCGGGCTGTGGAACGCGTCTTGGGCAGCGTTCCGGACAGAATTCCTGGATTTCTTCCTACCCCCCCATTATTTCGAGCGCCTGGAGGATCAGATACGCTCACACCGGCAGCGACCCAATGAAAAGTTCAAGGAATACCTGCTGAACTTACGGGTGCTAATGAGGCGCGCGGGGTACAGCACGCCGCAGGAACTGTACCGGGTTTACGAGAACGCAGCCCCCGCTTATCGGTTGTTCGTGCGGAGGCACGACCTCTCGTCACTGGCGCAGCTGACGCGGATGGCGACAGAGCTAGAAGACGTGTGGCAGCAAGAGGCCGAGTACGCCCGACCCAAGACCGGCGCATGGGGCAAGGGTGAGTCACTATTTTCAGACAGGCAGAGCAGACCGCCGAACCCATTTCGGCCAGAGACGACAGGAACGCAGCTGAAGGAGGCATCGCATAGAAGGACAAGGTATGGCGACTGCCCTGGGTTCGACCCTCACAGAGTGTGTCACCGGTGCGCGCAGAGCGGACACTTTGCGAGGGAATGTCCGAATGCGCGGGTAACTTTTTGCCGAGTTTGCGGCAAACAAGGAAGGAGCAGCCGGGAATGCTGCCAACAAGAGAGTTCGGGAAACGAAACAAGGCGCCCCTCAGGCCAGGAGGAGAGCGGCGCCTACAGCACGAGTTCCAGGCAATTGATGCAACAACAGGAATAAAAGGGGCAAAGAATATGGCCGATAAGACGTTGGTTGGCCACGAGACGACGGAGACATGGGATCTCCACGAGGACCGCACGCCTCTTGAGGGCAAGAGAACGCCAACGGGAGACATCCCGCCCCCGATAAGAAGTCAAAATCTGTCAAAACTCAACCGATTTTGAATTGGAATACCATTTATATTGACTCAACTCCAAAATAATTATGATTTCGAAAATTTATATATTTTTCAAATTTTGTTTTTTTTTTCATTTTTTGGCGTTTCTAGTCATTCTAGATGATTTTAGACTTTATTTTGGAATCACCACATTTTCAGCTTAAATCTTGATTATCTCCGTCAAAACTCAACCGATTTTTAATTTGAATACCATTTATATTGACTCAACTCCAATATAATTATGATTTCGAAAATTTATAAATTTTTTGAACTATTTTTACATTTTTCCATTTCTTGGCGATTCTAGTCATCCTAGACAATTTAATACCTTATTTTCGAGTCACAACATTTTGAGCTTTGATCTTGATTATCTCCGTCAAAACTCAATCGAATTTTAATTTGAATAGCATTTATATTGACTCAACTCTAAAATATTTATAAATTTTTCAAACTTTTTTTTGTTTTTTCAATTTTATGGCGTTTCTAGACATCCTAGACAATTTAAGACCTTATTTTGGAATCACCATATTTTAAGCTTTGATCTTGATTATCTCCGTCAAAACTAAAAAAATATAAATAATTATGATTTCGAAAATTTATATCTTTTTCGAATATTGTTTGTTTTTTTTTCCATTTTTTGACGTTTCTAGTCATTCAAGATGATTTTAGACCTTATTTTGGAATCAACACATTTTAAATCTTAATCTTGATTATCTCTGTCAAAACTCAACCGATTTTTAATTTGAATACCATTTATATTGACTCAACTCCAAAATAATTATGATTTCGAATATTTATAAATTTTTCAAACTTTTTTTTTTTTTTAATGTTATGGCGTTTCTATTCATCCTAGACAATTTTAGACATTATTTTAGAATCAACACATTTAAAAATTTTTACATATTTCGAACTTTTTTTTGTTTTTTCCATTTTTTGTCGTTTTTAGTCACCCTAAATGATTTAAGACCTTATTTTGGAATCACCACATTTTAAGTCTTGATCTTGATTATCTCTGTCAAAACTCAACCGATTTTTAATTTGAATACCATTTATATTGACTAAACTCCAAAATAATTATGATTTCGAAAATTTATAATTTTTTTAACTTTTTTTTTACATTTTTCCATTTCTTGGCGATTCTAGTCATCCTTGACGATTTTAGACCTTATTTTGGAATCACCATATTTTAAGCTTTGATCTTGAATATCTCCGTCAAAACTCAACCGATTTTAAATTGGAATACCATTTATATTGACTCACCTTCAAAATAATCATGATTTAAAAAATTTTTTTTTTTTTAAATTTTTTTTTTTTTTCCATTTGTTGGCGTTTCTGGATGTCCTAGACGATAAAAGGCCCTATTTTGGAAACATCATATTTTAAGCTTTTATCTGGATTATCTCCATCAAAACTCAACCAATTTTGAATTGAAATACCATTTATATTGACTCAACTCCAAAATAATTATGATTTCGAAAATTTATAAATTTTTAGAATTTTGTTTTTATCCATTTTTTGGTGTTTCTAGTCATGCTAGATGATTTTAGACCTTATTTTGGAATCACCACATTTTAAGTCTTGATCTTGATTATCTCCGTCAAACAACAACCGATTTTGAATTGGAATACCATTTATATTAACTCACCTTCAAAATAATCATAATTTCAAAAATTTTTTAAATTTTTCGAACTTTTTTTTTCATTTTTCCATTTTTTGGAGATAGAAGGCCCTATTTTGAAAACATAATTTTTTAAGCTTTGATCTGGATTATCTCCGTCAGAACTCAACCCATTTTTATTTTGAATACCATTTATATTGACTCAACTCCAATATAATTATGATTTCGAAAATTTATAAATTTTTTGAACTATTTTTGTTTTTTTCCATTTTTTTGACGTTTCTAGTCATTCAAGATGATTTTAGACCTTATTTTGGAATCAACACATATTAAATCTTAATCTTGATTATCTCTGTCAAAACTCAATCGATTTTTAATTTGAATACCATTTATATTGACTCAACTCTAAAATATTTATAAATTTTTCAAACTTTTTTTTGTTTTTTCAATTTTATGGCGTTTCTAGATGTCCTAGACAATTGAAGGCCCTATTATGGAAACATCATATTTTAAGCTTTGATCTGGATTATCTCTGTCAGAACTCAACCGATTTTGAATTGGAATACCATTTATATTGACTCAACTCCAAAATAATTATGATTTCGAATATTTATAAATTTTTCAAACTTTTTTTTGTTTTTTTAATGTTATGGCGTTTCTATTCATCCTAGACAATTTTAGACATTATTTTATAATCAACACATTTAAAAATTTTTACATATTTCGAACTTTTTTTGTTTTTTCCATTTTTTGTCGTTTTTAGTCACCCTAAATGATTTAAGACCTTATTTTGGAATCACCACATTTTAAGTCTTGATCTTGATTATCTCTGTCAGAACTCAAAAAAATAAATAAGTATGATTTTGAAAATTTATATATTTTTCGAATTTTGTTTTTTTTTTTCATTTTTTCGCGTTTCTAGTCATTCTAGATGATTTTAGACCTTATTTTGGGACCACCACATTTTAAGCGTTGATCTTGATTATCTCTGTCAAAACTCAACCGATTTTGAATTGGAATACCTGTTGGGGATAAATTTGGTTTATATTGTTTGCCGTCGGAGCAAACAGAGAAACACGTAGTGGTTCGGTTAATCGTTTAATCAAGAGTGAGAATAAGTCTCGAGTACATTCTTATACAATGAGTAGTTCTAATTCAAAGTGTTGCCAGATTGTTCTTACATTAAATTGGTTGCCAGATTATATGACCGCTTATAATTTTAACACTTCTTCTTAAGCTACATATAATCGAATACATTAGTTTTTCATTCCTAGTAATTTAACAAATCTATTGTGCTTTTGCTTACTTAAACATTTTGTTAGTACATCTGCAACATTGTTGTTTGAAGCTACATATTTCAATACAATTTCATTAGATTCAACTTTTTCACGCACGAAGTGATATTTAATGTCGATATGCTTTGTACGCTTATGATGTACAGGATTTTGGGCAATATGTTGAGAGCTGATATTGTCCCCGTAGACAGTCATCGGCTCTGCATTCGTTGACCATCCGATCTCTTTCAGTAGTCTTCTTAGATAAACTGCTTCTTTAGCAGCCATAGATAAAGCAACATATTCTGCTTCAGTGCTGCTTAATGCGACGACACTCTGCTTCGTTGAAGTCCAGGAGAAGGCACTGCCGGCAAGGAAAAATGCGTAACCACTGTAGGATTTTCTATCGAGCTTCTCATTTGCCCAATCTGCATCAGCGAAGCCCTTTGCTGGTTCATCACATTTTCTGTATGTGATTGACAAATCCTTCGTTGCCGCCAAATATCGCAGAACGTGTTTTGCTGCAGTCTCATGTTCTTCATGGGGATCTGTATTTCTTTGAGATAGTTTGCTTACTGCGTGCAAAATATCCGGTCGGCTCAGAACTGCTAAATACATAAGCGAACCAATTAGTGACTGATATTGTGTTATATTTACCTTGACACAATCATCGCCTTTGCAGCCATCTTGATAGCCAGGGTCGAGTGGTGTGCTCACTGGCCTGCACTTGCTCATTCATAGGGAAATTGCGCCCAGTTCGCCGTCCCTCTCAATTTCCATGCCCAGGAAATAGCTTATAGGTCCTCCATCTTGCATCTTGAAGTTTGAAGCGATCTTCTTCTTAATTATGGCAATGTCATTTTTGTGTGGACATGCGATAATTAAATCGTCGACGTACACTGCGATGTAGCTAAAGAGATTCTCATCCTGTTTCACGTACAAGCAGGAATCGTTCTTGCACCTCTTGAAGCCTATGGCCAGTAATACTCCATCGAGCGTTTTGTTCCAAACTCGCCCGGATTGCTTTAGTCCATAGAGTGCCTTGTGCAACATCAAAACTTTTTCTGGATGCTGTTTGTTTACGAAATTCTGGGGTTGCTGCATATAAACTGTTTCTTGAAGCTCGCTATGTAGATATGCGTTCGATATATCCACTTGGTGCATGTACAGCTGTTTTTCTGCTGCCACTGCAAACAGCATACGGATCGTCTCGTAACGAATTACTGGAGAAAACGTTTCCCAGTAGTTTACTCCAAATTGTTGTCCACAACCTTGTGCAACTAAGCGAGATTTGAACTTTTCGATGTCGCCGTGTTGGTTTCTTTTTATCCGAAATACCCATTTCGAACCGATGGCTTTTTGTCCTGGAGGCAGCTCACACAATGACCACGTGTCATTTTCCTGTAGTGCGTCGTACTCCGCTTGCATAGAGTTTTGCCAATTCTGAGCATTGTCACCTCTCAATGCCTCATAAACATTCTGTGGAGTCTCGTTGATGTCCGCATGATTTAGCAGATTATTGAGCCCTGCTGCTTGATACTGCTTCTTGGGTCGCCCACGCTCACCACTGCGTATTATTTTGGGTCTGCCACGTCCACGCTGTGCTGCAACCTCGTGTGGCTGCATAGCTTCTTCGGAGTCGTCGCCTTCTTCATCTGTGCCTTGATGATCGCTTGCACTTGCGAAATTCTCCTCATCTTCTTCTCCAAAGTCATTATTATTCTCAACGGAATTTGGTATTAGCTGTGTTTCTTGATTTGGATCACCTATTGATTTTAGACGGATAATGTTTGTCGTGAAATCATTATTTTGTTCTGAATCGCCGCAAGTCTCTGGTACTTTTTCTTCAAATTCATCCTCTATGAATTTGACGTCACGTCTTTCAATTATTTTGCGGCTTTCTCGATCATACAAGCGGTATGCTTTTGCTGTATGTGAGTATCCAACAAATGTATACTCTTTGCCTTTTGCATTAAATTTACCTTTCTTAACTTTGTCCAATGCAAATGTACGAGATCCAAATACACGCATGTGTTTGACTGATGGCTTACGATTTTTCCACATTTCGAACGGTGTTCTTTCATTTAATGCCTTTGTCGGACATCTGTTGCGCACGTACACTGCTGTTGTAACCGCTTCTGCCCACAAGTACTCCTCCAGCTTTGCATGAATCAGGAGGCTCTTTGCCATCTCCACAATTGTCCTGTTGGCCCGTTCGGCTACACCATTTTGCTGAGGTGTGTAAGGAACAGTCAACTGCCTTTGGATACCGCATTTGTTCAAAAAATCAGTAAACTCCTTGTTGACATACTCTGTTCCATTATCGCTGCGCAATGCTTTTATTTTGTTGCCTGTTTGGCATTCCACAAGACTTTTAAACATTTTGAACTTTTCAAAAACTTCGCTCTTTGCGCGGATATAGTATACAAATATTTTCCGAGAAAAAATCATCTATGAATGTAACGAAGTATCGGTTGCCACCAATTGACTTTACATTCATCGGGCCACATACATCTGTATGCACTATTTCAAGCACTTGCGTGGTGCTGCACTGTTGTTTCTGTGTGAATGGCAATGCACATATTTTTGCTTTATTGCATGTATCGCAGTTTATGTCATTTTTCATATTTTTCACGTCCATGCCATGAACTAGCTGTTTATCGTTGAGCTGTTTTAAATCTTTGAAATTTAGGTGGCCAAACCTATTATGCCATTTAATCTCGGGCGAAATCGTTTTTGCCATATAAAATACACTTTTCTTTGGAGACTGGATTGAAACATATAAATCATTTTGTTGATAGGCTTTCAATATCACTTGACCTTGTTTTGTTTTAATCAGCGCCATTTTTCCATTAAACGTTGTGAAATTATTGAATTTAGCTGCTGCACTTACTGAGAAAAAAATTCATATGCAGTTTCGGAACATATAAAACGTTATGCAGATTTAAATTCATATTTTCTCCTTCTATTCTCACATTTCCAACTCCCAGTGATGAAATAAACTTATTTGCAGCCAACATTATCGATGTTTCTTTCTCAACAAAGTTTATAAACATGTTGCGATCGCAACACATGTGCGATGTTGCGCCACTGTCGATGCACCAGATGTTGTTCTGCTTCTCTTTCGTAAAGCAGTGCATTAAACAGCTTGCTTTGTCTTGGCGACTGCTTGTTTCTTCATGTTTCCCTTTTTGTTCATGTTTTCCTTTTGATCTGCATTCGCTTGCTCTGTGCCCAACTTTGTCGCAGTTGAAGCATTTGCCGTTGAATTTCTGCCTAACGCCAATTCTCGAGCCGTTCTTAGTGCCGTTATTCTCGGTCTTTTCGTTGTCTCTCGATGGTCGCTGTGCGTGTGTGTACACTGCTTCTGAAGCCGAATAGTTTTCACGCTCTTCTTTGTCTTTCTTTCTTGTACCTTCTTCTAGCAATTTCACCTTGACAACATCAAATTTAGGCAAAGTGTCGCGCGTCACAATGGCGACTACAAAATTTTCATATGTATTGGGCAAACTGCTCAATAGCATAATTACCTTTAGCTCGTCGTTGAGTTTTATGTCCAACTCCGCCAATTTTTCAATTGTGTCAACAAAAGAATTCACGTAGATGATGACGTCATCGCCGTGCTGCATGTTGAGTCGAATCAACTGCTGATACAATTTAACTTTCTGGATTGGTCCAACTGGCATGTGGATCTCCTTTAGTTTTTTCCAGACTGCTTCAGCCGTTTCGCACGCCTTTATATGCATTAATTGCGATGCCTTTATGTTGAGCGTTATGCACGCTATTGCCTTTTCGTTTTGTTTATGCCATTTTCTGGCATCTGCATCAGTTGTGCCTACATATGCACTACTCACTACGTCCCATAAATCTGACATTACTAGGACGCTCTTCATGGCCATTTGCCATACACCGTAATTGTTTTCGTCAAGTTTTTCGATTTGATGCGACATGTTCATTTTTGCTAACTATTCCGCGTTAATTCGCGCACGATATTAACTTTTGATAATTTAGCACAAACCGACTCTTAAATGCTTTTTACAACTTTACCGAAACAACGCGCTCTGGGCCCATAACCAATGTTGGGGATAAATTTGGTTTATATTGTTTGCCGTCGGAGCAAACAGAGAAACACGTAGTGGTTCGGTTAATCGTTTAATCAAGAGTGAGAATAAGTCTCGAGTACATTCTTATACAATGAGTAGTTCTAATTCAAAGTGTTGCCAGATTGTTCTTACATTAAATTGGTTGCCAGATTATATGACCGCTTATAATTTTAATCATACCATTTATATTGACTCAACTCCAAAATAATTATGATTTCGAAAATTTATATATTTTTCAAATTTTGTTTTTTTTTCATTTTTTGGCGTTTCTAGTCATTCTAGATGATTTTAGACTTTATTTTGGAATCACCACATTTTCAGCTTTAATCTTAATTATCTCCGTCAAAACTCAACCGATTTTTAATTTGAATACCATTTATATTGACTCAACTCCAATATAATTATGATTTCGAAAATTTATAAATTTTTTGAACTATTGTTGTTTTTTTTCCATTTTTTGGCGTTTTTAGTTATCCTAGAAGATTTTAGACTTTATTTTGGAATCACCTCATTTTTAGCTTTGATATTGATTATCTCCGTCAAAACTCAACCGATTTTGAATTAATATACCATTTATATTGACTCTACTTCAAAATAATTATAATTTCGAAAATTTATGATTTTTTTTTAACTTTTTTTACATTTTTCCATTTCTTGGCGATTCTAGTCATCCTTGACGATTTTAGACCTTAGTTTGGAATCATCACATTTTAAGCTTTGATCTTGATTATCTTCGTCAAAACTCAACCGATTTTGAATTGGAATACCATTTATATTGACTCAACTCTAAAAATAATTATGATTTCGAAAATTTATAAATTTTTTAAAACTTTTTTTTGTTTTTTTTTTTTTTTCCATTTTTGGCGTTTCTAGTCATCCTAGACGATTTTAGACCTTATTTTGGAATCACCACATTTTAAGCTTTGATCTTGATTATCTCCGTCAAAACTCAACCGATTTTGAATTGAAATACCATTTATATTGACTCAACTGCCAAAATAATTATGATTTCAAAAATTTATGAGAAATTTATGATTTTTTTAACTTTTTTTACTTTTTCCATTTTTTGGCGTTTCTAGTCATCCTAGACGATTTTAGACCTTATTTTGGAATCACCACATTTTAAGCTTTGATCTTGATTATCTCCGTCAAAACTCAACCGATTTTGAATTGGAATACCATTTATATTGACTCAACTCCAAAATAATTATGATTTCGAAAATTTATGATTTTTTTTAACTTTTTTTACATTTTTCCATTTCTTGGCGATTCTAGTCATCCTAGACGATTTTAGACCTTATTTTGGAATCACCACATTTTAAGCTTTGATCTTGATTATCTCCGTCAAAACTCAACCGATTTTGAATTGGAATACCATTTATATTGACTCAACTCCAAAATAATTATGATTTCGAAAATTTATAAATTTTTCGAACTTTTTTTGTTTTTTGCATTTTTTGGCGTTTCTAGTCATCCTAGATGATTTTAGACCTTATTTTGGAATCACCACATTTTAAGCTTTGATCTTGATTATCTCCGTCAAAACTCAACCGATTTTGAATTGGAATACCATTTATATTGACTCAACTCCAAAATAATTATGATTTCGAAAATTTATAAATTTTTCGAACTTTTTTTGTTTTTTTTCCATTTTTTGGCGTTTCTAGTCATCCTAGACGATTTTAGACCTTATTTTGGAATCACCACATTTTAAGCTTTGATCTTGATTATCTTCGTCAAAACTCAACCGATTTTGAATTGGAATACCATTTATATTGACTCTACTTCAAAATAATTATGATTTCGAAAATTTATGATTTTTTTTAACTTTTTTTACATTTTTCCATTTCTTGGCGATTCTAGTCATCCTTGACGATTTTAGACCTTAGTTTGGAATCATCACATTTTAAGCTTTGATCTTGATTATCTTCGTCAAAACTCAACCGATTTTGAATTGGAATACCATTTATATTGACTCTACTTCAAAATAATTATGATTTCGAAAATTTATAAATTTTTCAAACTTTTTTTTTTTTTTCTTTTCATTTTTGGCGTTTCTAGTCATCCTAGACGATTTTAGACCTTATTTTGGAATCACCACATTTTAAGCTTTGATCTTGATTATCTCCGTCAAAACTCAACCGATTTTGAATTGGAATACCATTTATATTGACTCAACTCCAAAATAATTATGATTTAAAAAATTTATGATTTCGAAAATTTATGATTTTTTTATTTTTTTACTATTTCCATTTTTTGGCGTTTCTAGTCATCCTAGACGATTTTAGACCTTATTTTGGAATCACCACATTTTAAGCTTTGATCTTGATTATCTCCGTCAAAACTCAACCGATTTTGAATTGGAATACCATTTATATTGACTCAACTCCAAAATAATTATGATTTCGAAAATTTATAAATTTTTTTAAAATTTTGAACTTTTTTTATTTTTCCATTTCTTGGCGTTTCTAGTCATCCTAGACGATTTTAGACCTTATTTTGGAATCACCACATTTTAAGCTTTGATCTTGATTATCTCCGTCAAAACTCAACCGATTTTGAATTGGAATACCATTTATATTGACTCAACTCCAAAATAATTATGATTTCGAAAATTTATAAATTTTTCGAACTTTTTTTGTATTTTTCCATTTTTTGGCGTTTCTAGTCATCCTAGACGATTTTAGACCTTATTTTGGAATCACCACATTTTAAGCTTTGATCTTGATTATCTCCGTCAAAACTCAACCGATTTTGAATTGGAATACCATTTATATTGACTCAACTTCAAAATAATTATGATTTCGAAAATTTATGATTTTTTTTAACTTTTTTTACTTTTTTTTCCATTTTTTGGCGTTTCTAGTCATCCTAGACGATTTTAAGACCTTATTTTGGAATCACCACATTTTAAGCTTTGATCTTGATTATCTCGTCAAAACTCAACCGATTTTGAATTGGAATACCATTTATATTGACTCAACTCCAAAATAATTATGATTTCGAAAATTTATGATTTTTTTTAACTTTTTTTTTACATTTTTTCCATTTCTTGGCGATTCTAGTCATCCTAGACGATTTTAGACCTTATTTTGGAATCACCACATTTTAAGCTTTGATCTTGATTATCTCCGTCAAAACTCAACCGATTTTGAATTGGAATACCATTTATATTGACTCAACTCCAAAATAATTATGATTTCGAAAATTTATTTATAACTTTTTTTCAAACTTTTTTTTTTTTTTTTTTTCCATTTTTTGGCGTTTCTAGTCATCCTAGACGATTTTAGACCTTATTTTGGAATCACCACATTTTAAGCCTTGATCTTGATTATCTCCGTCAAAACTCAACCGATTTTGAATTGAAATACCATTTATATTGACTCAACTCCAAAATAATTATGATTTAGAAAATTTATGATTTCGAAAATTTATTTTTTTTAATTTTTCTACTATTTCCATTTTTTGGCGTTTCTAGTCATCCTAGACGATTTTAGACCTTATTTTGGAATCACCACATTTTAAGCCTTGATCTTGATTATCTCCGTCAAAACTCAACCGATTTTGAATTGGAATACCATTTATATTGACTCAACTGCCAAATAATTATGATTTCGAAAATTTATAATTTTTTTTAACTTTTTTTTACATTTTTCCATTTCTTGTCGATTCTAGTCATCCTAGACAATTTAAGACCTTATTTTGGGACCACCACATTTTAAGCGTTGATCTTGATTATCTCTGTCAAAACTCAACCGATTTTGAATTGGAATACCATTTATATTGACTCAACTTCCAAAATAATTATGATTTCGAAAATTTATGATTTATTTTTTTAACTTTTTTTTACATTTTTCCATTTCTTGTCGATTCTAGTCATCCTAGACGATTTTAGACCTTGTTTTGGGACCACCACATTTTAAGCGTTGATCTTGATTATCTCTGTCAAAACTCAACCGATTTTGAATTGGAATACCATTTATATTGACTCAACTCCAAAATAATTATGATTTCGAAAATTTATAATTTTTTCTAATCTTATTTTTTGTTTTTTCCATTTTTTGCGTTTCTAGTCATCCTAGACGATTTTAGACCTTATTTTGGAATCACCACATTTAAAGCTTTGATCTTGATTATCTCCGTCAAAACTCAACCGATTTTTAATTGGAATACCATTTATATTGACTCAACTCCAAAATAATTATGATTTCGAAAATTTATAAATTTTTCTAACTTTTTTTTTTTTTTTCCATTTTTTGGCGTTTCTAGTCATCCTAGATGATTTTAGACCTTATTTTGGAATCACCACATTTTAAGCTTTGATCTTGATTATCTCCGTCAAAACTCAACCGATTTTGAATTTGAATACCATTTATATTGACTCAACTCCAAAATAATTATGATTTCGAAAATTTATAAATTTTTCGAACTTTTTTTTTTTTTTCCATTTTTTGGCGTTTCTAGTCATCCTAGATGATTTTAGACCTTATTTTGGAATCACCACATTTTAAGCTTTGATCTTGATTATCTCCGTCAAAACTCAACCGATTTTGAATTGGAATACCATTTATATTGACTCAACTCCAAAATAATTATGATTTCGAAAATTTATAAATTTTTTTAACTTTTTTTGATTTTTTCCATTTTTTGGCGTTTCTAGTCATCCTAGACGATTTTAGACCTTATTTTGGAATCACCACATTTTAAGCTTTGATCTTGATTATCTCCGTCAAAACTCAACCGATTTTGAATTGGAATACCATTTATATTGACTCTACTTCAAAATAATTATGATTTCGAAAATTTATGATTTTTTTAACTTTTTTTACATTTTTCCATTTCTTGGCGATTTCTAGTCATCCTTGACGATTTTAGACCTTAGTTTGGAATCATCACATTTTAAGCTTTGATCTTGATTATCTCCGTCAAAACTCAACCGATTTTGAATTGAAATACCATTTATATTGACTCAACTGCCAAAATAATTATGATTTCGAAAATTTATGATTTTAAATTTAGACTTTTTTTTTTTTTCTACTATTTTCTTTTTTTTTTTTGGCGTTTCTAGTCATCCTAGACGATTTTAAGACCTTATTTTGGAATCACCACATTTTAAGCTTTGATCTTGATTAACTCCGTCAAAACTCAACCGATTTTGAATTGGAATACCATTTATATTGACTCAACTCCAAAATAATTATGTTTTCGAAAATTTATAATTTTTTTTAACTTTTTTTACATTTTTCCATTTCTTGGCGATTCTAGTCATCCTAGACAATTTAAGACCTTATTTTCGAATCACAACATTTTGAGCTTTGATCTTGATTATCTCCGTCAAAACTCAATCGATTTTTAATTTGAATACCATTTATATTGACTCAACTGCCAAATAATTATAGATTTAAAAAATTTTAGATTATATTTTAAGTTTTGAATTATTTTTTTGACTACTATAATTAGATTTCGAAAATTTATTAATTTTTCATTTTTTTTTTTTTTTTTGGCGTTTCTAGTCATCCTAGACGATTTTAGACCTTATTTTGGAATCACCACATTTTAAGCTTTGATCTTGATTATCTCCGTTAAAACTCAACCGATTTTGAATTGAAATACCCTTTATATTGACTCAACTGCCAAATAATTATGATTTAAAAAATTTATGATTTCGAAAATTTATGATTTTTTTTTAACTTTTTCTACTATTTCCATTTTTTTTCGTTTCTAGTCATCCTAGAAAATTTAAGACCTTATTTTGGAATCACCACATTTTAAGCTTTGATCTTGATTAACTCCGTCAAAACTCAACCGATTTTGAATTGGAATACCATTTATATTGACTCAACTCTAAAATATTTATAAATTTTTCAAACTTTATTTTGTTTTTTCAATTTTATGGCGTTTCTAGACATCCTAGAAAATTTAAGACCTTATTTTGGAATCACCACATTTTAAGCTTTGATCTTGATTATCTCCGTTAAAACTCAACCGATTTTGAATTGAAATACCATTTATATTGACTCAACTGCCAAATAATTATGATTTAAAAAATTTATGATTTCGAAAATTTATGATTTTTTTTTAACTTTTTCTACTATTTCCATTTTTTTTTCGTTTCTAGTCATCCTAGACGATTTTAGACATTATTTTGGAATCACCACATTTTAAGCTTTGATCTTGATTATCTCCGTTAAAACTCAACCGATTTTGAATTGGAATAAATACCATTTATATTGACTCAACTCCAAAATAATTATGATTTCAAAAATTTATAATTTCGAAAATTTATTTTTTTATTTTTTTACTTTTCCATTTTTTTTCGTTTCTAGTCATCCTAGACGATTTAAGACCTTATTTTGGAATCACCACATTTTAAGCTTTGATCTTGATTATCTCCGTTAAAACTCAACCGATTTTGAATTGAAATACCATTTATATTGACTCAACTCCAAATAAATTATGATTTCGAAAATTTATTAAATTTAAATTTTAGATTTCAAGAAAATTTTATGATTTTTTTAAAAAATTTTTTTTTCAACTTTACTTTTTTTTTTTCCATTTTTTGGCGTTTCTAGTCATCCTAGACGATTTTAGACCTTATTTTGGAATCACCACATTTTAAGCTTTGATCTTGATTATCTCCGTCAAAACTCAACCGATTTTGAATTGGAATACCATTTATATTGACTCAACTGCCAAAATAATTATGATTTCGAAAATTTATGATTTCGAAAATTTTTTTTTTTTTTCAACTTTTTTTATTTTTTCCATTTTTAGGCGTTTCTAGTCGTCCTAGACGATTTTAGACCTTATTTTGGAATCACCACATTTTAAGCTTTGATCTTGATTTTCTCTGTGAAAACTCAACCGATTTTTAATTGGAATACCATTTATATTGACTCAACTCCAAAATAATTATGATTTCGAAAATTTATAAATTTTTTTAACTTTTTTTTACATTTTTTTTCCATTTTTTGGCGTTTCTAGTCATCCTAGACGATTTTAGACCTTATTTTGGAATCACCACATTTTAAGCTTTGATCTTGATTATCTCCGTCAAAACTCAACCGATTTTGAATTGGAATACCATTTATATTGACTCAACTGCCAAAATAATTATGATTTCGAAAATTTATATTTCGAAAATTTATGATTTTTTTTTATTTTTTTACTATTTCCATTTTTTTTCGTTTCTAGTCATCCTAGACAATTTAAGACCTTATTTTGGAATCACCACATTTTAAGCTTTGATCTTGATTATCTCCGTCAAAACTCAACCGATTTTGAATTGGAATACCATTTATATTGACTCAACTTCAAAATAATTATGATTTTGAAAATTTTTTTTTTTTTTTAACTTTTTTTTTTTTTTTCATTTTTTGGCGTTTCTAGTCATCCTAGACGATTTTAGACCTTATTTTGGAATCACCACATTTTAAGCTTTGATCTTGATTATCTCCGTCAAAACTCAACCGATTTTGAAATGGAATACCATTTATATTGACTCAACTCCAAAATAATTATGATTTCGAAAATTTATAAATTTTTTTTTCCATTTTTTGGCGTTTCTAGTCATCCTAGACGATTATAGACGTTATTTTGGAATCACCACATTTTAAGCTTTGATCTTGATTATCTCCGTCAAAACTCAACCGATTTTTAATTTGAATACCATTTATATTGACTCAACTCCAAAATAATTATGATTTCGAAAATTTATAAATTTTTTGAAACTTTTTTTTTTTTTTTTCCATTTTTTGGCGTTTCTAGTCATCCTAGACGATTTTAGACCTTATTTTGGAATCACCACATTTTAAGCTTTGATCTTGATTATCTCCGTCAAAACTCAACCGATTTTGAATTGGAATACCATTTATATTGACTCAACTCCAAAATAATTATGATTTCGAAAATTTATAAATTTTTTTTTCCATTTTTTGGCGTTTCTAGTCATCCTAGACGATTTTAGACCTTATTTTGGAATCACCACATTTTAAGCTTTGATCTTGATTATCTCCGTCAAAACTCAACCGATTTTGAATTGGAATACCATTTATATTGACTCAACTCCAAAAATAATTATGATTTCGAAAATTTATGATTTTTTTTAACTTTTTTTTTTTTCCATTTTTTGGCGTTTCTAGTCGTCCTAGACGATTTTAGACCTTATTTTGGAATCACCACATTTAGAGCATTAATCTTGATTTTCTCTGTGAAAACTCAACCGATTTTTAATTGAAATACCATTTATATTGACTCTACTTCAAAATAATTATGATTTCGACAATTTATAATTTTTTTTCAACTTTTTTTATTTTTTCATTTTTTGGCGTTTCTAGTCGTCCTAGACGATTTTAGACCTTATTTTGGAATCACCACATTTAGAGCATTAATCTTGATTTTCTCTGTGAAAACTCAACCGATTTTTAATTGAAATACCATTTATATTGACTCTACTTCAAAATAATTATGATTTCGAAAATTTATAAATTTTTCGAACATTTTTTTGTTTTTCCATTTTTTGGCGTTTCTAGTCATCCTAGACGATTTTAGACCTTATTTGGGAATCACCACATTTTAAGCTTTGATCTTGATTATCTCCGTCAAAACTCAACCGATTTTGAATTGGAATACCATTTATATTGACTCTACTTCAAAATAATTATGATTTCGACAATTTAAAATTTTTTTTCAACTTTTTTTATTTTTTCATTTTTTGGCGTTTCTAGTCATCCTAGATGATTTTAGACCTTATTTTGGAATCACCACATTTTAAGCTTTGATCTTGATTATCTCCGTCAAAACTCAACCGATTTTTAATTTGAATACCAATTGACTCAACTCCAATATAATTATGATTTCGAAAATTTATAAATTTTTCGAACTATTTTTGTTTTTTTCCATTTTTTGGCGTTTCTAGTCATCCTAGACGATTTTAGACCTTATTTTAGAATCACCACATTTTAAGTCTTGATCTTGATTATCTCTGTCAAAACTCAACCAATTTTGAATTGGAATACCATTTATATTGACTCAACTTCCAAATTAATATGATTTCGAAATTTAGAGATTTTTTATTTTGGAATCACACATTTTAAGCTTATCTTGATTATTCTTTTTTCAACACTTTTTTTGGCGTTTCTAGTCATCCTAGACGATTTTAGACCTTATTTTGGAATCACCACATTTTAAGTCTTGATCTTGATTATCTCTGTCAAAACTCAACCGATTTTGAATTGGAATACCATTTATATTGACTCACCTGCAAAATAATTATGATTTCGAAAATTTATGATTATTTTTGAACTTTTTTTTATTTTTTCCATTTTTTGGCGTTTCTAGTCATCCTAGACAATTTTAAGACCTTATTTTGGAATCACCACATTTTAAGTCTTAATCTTGATTATCTCTGTCAAAACTCAACCGATTTTTAATTTGAATACCATTTATATTGACTCAACTTCAAAATAATTATGATTTCGAAAATTTATAAATTTTTCGAACTTTTTTTTTTTTTTTCCATTTTTTGGCGTTTCTAGTCATCCTAGATGATTTTAGACCTTATTTTGGAATCACCACATTTTAAGTCTTAATCTTGATTATCTCTGTCAAAACTCAACCGATTTTTAATTTGAATACCATTTATATTGACTCAACTCCAAAATAATTATGATTTCGAAAATTTATAAATTTTTCGAACTTTTTTTGTTTTTTCCATTTTTTGGCGTTTCTAGTCATTCTAGACGATTTTAGACCTTATTTTGGAATCACCACATTTTAAGTCTTGATCTTGATTATCTCCGTCAAAACTCAACCGATTTTGAATTGGAATACCATTTATATTGACTCAACTCCAAAATAATTATGATTTCGAAAATTTATAATTTTTCTAATCTTATTTTTTGTTTTTTCCATTTTTTGGCGTTTCTAGTCATCCTAGACGATTTTAAGACCTTATTTTGGAATCACCACATTTTAAGCTTTGATCTTGATTATCTCCGTCAAAACTCAACCGATTTTGAATTGGAATACCATTTAAATTGACTCAACTCCAAAATAGTTAAAATTTCGAAAATTTATAATTTTTTTGAACTTTTTTTTTTTTTTCCATTTTTTGGCGTTTCTAGTCATCCTTGACGATTTTAGACCTTTGTTTGGAATCGTCACATTTTAAGCGTTGATCTTGATTATCTCCGTCAAAATTCAACCGATTTTATTTGGAATACCATTTATACTGACTCAACTCCAAAATAATTATACTTTCGAAGATTTATGATTTCGAAAATTTATGATTTTTTTTTAACTTTTTTTACTTTTTTTCCATTTTTTGGCGATTCTAGTCATCCTTGACGATTTTAGACCTTCGTTTGGAATCATCACATATTAAGCTTTGATCTTGATTATCTCCGTCAAAACTCAACCGATTTTGAATTGGAATACCATTTATATTGACTCAACTCCAAAATAATTATGATTTCGAAAATTTATAATTTTTCTAATCTTATTTTTTGTTTTTTCCATTTTTTGGCGTTTCTAGTCATCCTAGACGATTTTAGACCTTATTTTGGAATCACCACATTTTAAGCTTTGATCTTGATTATCTACGTCAAAACACAACCAATTTTGAATTTTAATATCATTTATTTTGACTCAACTCCAATAAAATTATAATTTCGAAAATTTATAAATTTTTCGAACTTTTTTTTTTTTTTTCCATTTTTTGCCGTTTCTAGATATCCTAGACGATTTTAGACTTTATTTTAGAATCACCACATTTTAAGCTATGATCTTGATTATCTCCGTCAAAACTCAACCGATTTTGAATTGAAATACCATTTATATTGACTCAACTGCCAAAATAATTATGATTTAAAAATTTTTGATTTCAAATTTTTTTTTTAACTCACTTTTTTTTTTTTTTCCATTTTTGGCGTTTCTAGTCATCCTAGACGATTTAAGACCTTATTTTGGAATCACCACATTTTAAGCTTTGATCTTGATTATCTCCGTCAAAACTCAACCGATTTTGAATTGGAATACCATTTATATTGACTCAACTCCAAAATAATTATGATTTCGAAAATTTATATTTTTTCGAACTTTTTTTAACTTTTTTTTTTTTTCCATTTTTTGGCGTTTCTAGTCATCCTAGATGATTTTAGACCTTATTTTGGAATCACCACATTTTAAGCTCTTGATCTTGATTATCTCCGTCAAAACTCAACCGATTTTGAATTGAAATACCATTTATATTGACTCAACTGCAAAATAATTATGATTTCGAAAATTTATGATTTTGAAAATTTATGATTTTTTTTACTTTTTTTTTTTTTTCCATTTTTTGGCGTTTCTAGTCATCCTAGACGATTTTAAGACCTTATTTTGGAATCACCACATTTTAAGCTTTGATCTTGATTATCTCCGTCAAAACTCAACCGATTTTGAATTGGAATTCCATTTATATTGACTCAACTCCAAAATAATTTTGACTTCGAAAATTTATAATTTTTTTTAACATTTTTTTGTTTTTCCAATTTTTTTGCGTTCCTAGTCATCCCAGACGATTTTAGACCTCATTTTAGAATCACCACATTTTAATCTTTGATCTTGATTATCTCCGTCAAAATTCAACTGATTTTGAATAGGAATACCATTTATATTGACTCAACCCCAAAATAATAATGATTTCGAAAATTTATAAATTTTTCGAACATTTTTTTTTTCATTTTTTGGCGTCTCTAGTTATCCTAGACGATTTTAGACCTTATTTTGGAATCACCACATTTTAAGCTTTGATCTTGATTATCTCCGTCAAAACTCAACCGATTTTGAATTGAAATACCATTTATATTGACTCAATAATTCAAAAATAATTATGATTTCGAAAATTTATGATTTTTTTTCGAACTTTTTTTTTTTTTTTCCATTTTTTGGCGTTTCTAGTCATCCTAGACGATTTTAGACCTTATTTTGGAATCACCACATTTTAAGCTTTGATCTTGATTATCTCCGTCAAAACTCAACCGATTTTGAATTGGAATACCATTTATATTGACTCAACTCCAAAATAATTATGATTTCGAAAATTTATAAATTTTTTTTTAACTTTTTTTACATTTTTTTCCATTTTTTGGCGTTTCTAGTCATCCTAGACGATTTTAGACCTTATTTTGGAATCACCACATTTTAAGCTTTGATCTTGATTATCTCTGTCAAAACTCAACCGATTTTGAATTGGAATACCATTTATATTGACTCAACTCCAAAATAATTATGATTTCGAAAATTTATATTTTTTTCAAACTTTTTTTTTTTTTTTCCATTTTTTGGCGTTTCTAGTCATCCTAGACGATTTTAGACCTTATTTTGGAATCACCACATTTTAAGCCTTGATCTTGATTATCTCCGTCAAAACTCAACCGATTTTGAATTGGAATACCATTTATATTGACTCAACTCCAAAATAATTATGATTTCGAAAATTTATAAATTTTTTGAACTTTTTTTTTTTTTTTTCCATTTTTTGGCGTTTCTAGTCATCCTAGATGATTTTAGACCTTATTTTGGAATCACCACATTTTAAGCTTTGATCTTGATTATCTCCGTCAAAACTCAACCGATTTTTAATTTGAATACCATTTATATTGACTCAACTCCAAAATAATTATGATTTCGAAAATTTATAATTTTTTTTATTTTTTTTTTTTTTTTTCCATTTTTTGGCGTTTCTAGTCATCCTAGACGATTTTAGACCTTATTTTGGAATCACCACATTTTAAGCTTTGATCTTGATTATCTCCGTCAAAACTCAACCGATTTTGAATTGGAATACCATTTATATTGACTCAACTCCAAAATAATTATGATTTCGAAAATTTATAAATTTTTTTGAACTTTTTTTTTTTTTTTTTCCATTTTTTGGCGTTTCTAGTCATCCTAGACGATTTTAGACCTTATTTTGGAATCACCACATTTTAAGCTTTGATCTTGATTATCTCCGTCAAAACTCAACCGATTTTGAATTGGAATACCATTTATATTGACTCAACTCCAAAATAATTATGATTTCGAAAATTTATGAATTTTTTTTACTTTTTTTACATTTTTCCCCATTTTTTGGCGTTTCTAGTCATCCTAGACGATTTTAGACCTTATTTTGGAATCACCACATTTTAAGCTTTGATCTTGATTATCTCCGTCAAAACTCAACCGATTTTGAATTGAAATACCATTTATATTGACTCAACTGCCAAATAATTATGATTTCGAAAATTTATGAATTTTTCGAACATTTTGATTTTTTTTTTCCATTTTTTTTTTGTTTCTAGTCATCCTAGACGATTTTAGACCTTATTTTGGAATCACCACATTTTAAGCTTTGATCTTGATTATCTCCGTCAAAACTCAACCGATTTTGAATTGGAATACCATTTATATTGACTCAACTCCAAAATAATTATGATTTCGAAAATTTATAAATTTTTTTATTTTTTTTTTTTTTTTTTCCATTTTTTGGCGTTTCTAGTCATCCTAGACGATTTTAGACCTTATTTTGGAATCACCACATTTTAAGCTTTGATCTTGATTATCTCCGTCAAAACTCAACCGATTTTGAATTGGAATACCATTTATATTGACTCAACTCCAAAATAATTATGATTTCGAAAATTTATGATTTTTTTTTTTTTTTTTTTTTTTTTTTCCATTTTTTGGCGTTTCTAGTCATCCTAGACGATTTTAGACCTTATTTTGGAATCACCACATTTTAAGCTTTGATCTTGATTATCTCCGTCAAAACTCAACCGATTTTGAATTGGAATACCATTTATATTGACTCAACTGCAAAATAATTATGATTTAAAAAATTTATATCAAAAAATTATGATTTTTTTTTTTTAACTTTTTTTTTTTTTCCATTTTTTTGCGTTTCTAGTCATCCTAGACGATTTTAGACCTTATTTTGGAATCACCACATTTTAAGCTTTGATCTTGATTATCTCCGTCAAAACTCAACCGATTTTGAATTGGAATACCATTTATATTGACTCAACTCCAAAATAATTATGATTTCGAAAAATTTATGATTTTTTTTTTTATTTTTCGAACTAATTATTTATTTTTTATTTTTTTTTTTTTTGTTTTTTCCATTTTTTGGCGTTTCTAGTCATCCTAGACGATTTTAGACCTTATTTTGGAATCACCACATTTTAAGCTTTGATCTTGATTATCTCCGTCAAAACTCAACCGATTTTGAATTGGAATACCATTTATATTGACTCAACTCCAAAATAATTATGATTTCGAAAATTTATTCAAACTTTTTTTGAATTTTTAATTTTTTTTTTTCGAACTTTTTTTTTTTTTTTCCATTTTTTGGCGTTTCTAGTCATCCTAGACGATTTTAGACCTTATTTTGGAATCACCCCATTTTAAGTCTTGATCTTGATTATCTCTGTCAAAACTCAACCGATTTTTAATTTGAATACCATTTATATTGACTCACCTGCAAAATAATTATGATTTCGAAAATTTATGATTATTTTTAACTTTTTTTACTATTTCCATTTTTTGGCGTTTCTAGTCATCCTAGACAATTTAAGACCTTATTTTGGAATCACCACATTTTAAGTCTTAATCTTGATTATCTCCGTCAAAACTCAACCGATTTTGAATTTGAATACCATTTATATTGACTCACCTGCAAAATAATTATGATTTCGAAAATTTATGATTATTTTTAACTTTTTTTACTATTTCCATTTTTTGGCGTTTCTAGTCATCCTAGACAATTTAAGACCTTATTTTGGAATCACCACATTTTAAGTCTTAATCTTGATTATCTCCGTCAAAACTCAACCGATTTTTAATTTGAATACCATTTATATTGACTCACCTTCAAAAAATTCATGATTTCAAAAATTTTTAGTTTTTCGAACTTTTTTTTCATTTATCCATTTTTGGCGTTTCTAGTCATCCTAGATGATTTTAGACCTTATTTTGGAATCACCACATTTTAAGCTTTAATCTTGATTATCTCTGTCAATACTCAACCGATTTTTAATTTGAATACCATTTATATTGACTCAACTCCAAAATAATTATGATTTCGAAAATTTATAAATTTTTTGATTTTTTTTTTTTTTTTTCCATTTTTTGGCGTTTCTAGACATCCTAGACGATTTTAGACCTTATTTTGGAATCACCACATTTTAAGCTTTGATCTTGATTATCTCCGTCAAAACTCAACCGATTTTGAATTGGAATACCATTTATATTGACTCAACTCCAAAATAATTATGATTTCGAAAATTTATAATTTTTTTTAACTTTTTTTTATTTTTCCATTTTTTGGCGTTTCTAGTCATCCTAGACAATTTTAGACCTTATTTTGGAATCACCACATTTTAAGCTTTGATCTTGATTATCTCCGTCAAAACTCAACCGATTTTGAATTGGAATACCATTTATATTGACTCAACTCCAAAATAATTATGATTTCGAAAATTTATAAATTTTTCGAACTTTTTTTTCTTTTTCCATTTTTTGACGTTTCTAGTCATCCTAGACGATTTTAGACCTTATTTTGGAATCACCACATTTTAAGCTTTGATCTTGATTATCTCCGTCAAAACTCAACCGATTTTGAATTGGAATACCATTTATATTGACTCAACTGCCAAAATAATTATGATTTCGAAAATTTATGATTTTTTTTTATTTTTACATTTTTCCATTTTTTGGCGTTTCTAGTCATCCTAGACGATTTTAGACCTTATTTTGGAATCACCACATTTTAAGCTTTGATCTTGATTATCTCCGTCAAAACTCAACCGATTTTGAATTGGAATACCATTTATATTGACTCAACTCCAAAATAATTATGATTTCGAAAATTTATAATTTTTTTTGAACTTTTTTTTATTTTTCCATTTTTTGGCGTTTCTAGTCATCCTAGACGATTTTAGACCTTATTTTGGAAACATCATATTTTAAGCTTTGATCTTGATTATCTCCGTCAAAATTCAACCGAGTTTGAATTTGAATACCATTTATATTGACTCAACTCAAAATAATTATGAATTCGAAAATTTATAAATTTTTTTAACATTTTTTTGTTTTTTCCATTTTTTGGCGTTTCTATCATCCTAGACGATTTTAGACCTTATTTTGGAATCACCACATTTTAAGCTTTGATCTTGATTATCTCCGTCAAAACTCAACCGATTTTGAATTGGAATACCATTTATATTGACTCAACTGCCAAAATAATTATGATTTCGAAAATTTATGATTTTTTTTTAAACTTTTTTTTTTTTTTCCATTTTTAGGCGTTTCTAGTCGTCCTAGACGATTTTGGACCTTATTTTGGAATCACCACATTTAGAGCATTAATCTTGATTTTCTCTGTGAAAACTCAACCGATTTTTAATTGGAATACCATTTATATTGACTCTACTTCAAAATAATTATGATTTCGACAATTTAAAATTTTTCAAACTTTTTTTGTTTTTTTCCATTTTTAGGCGTTTCTAGTCATCCTAGACGATTTTAGACCTTATTTTGGAATCACCACATTTTAAGCTTTGATCTTGATTATCTCCGTCAAAACTCAACCGATTTTGAATTTGAATACCATTTATATTGACTTAACTCCAAAATAATTATGATTTCGACAATTTAAAATTTTTTTTAACTTTTTTTTTTTTTGTCATTTTTAGGCGTTTCTAGTCGTCCTAGACGATTTTAGACCTTATTTTGGAATCACCACATTTAGAGCATTAATCTTGATTTTCTCTGTGAAAACTCAACCGGTTTTTAATTGGAATACCATTTATATTGACTCTACTTCAAAATAATTATGATTTCGACAATTTAAAATTTTTTTTCAACTTTTTTAATTTTTTCATTTTTAGGCGTTTCTAGTCGTCCTAGACGATTTTAGACCTTATTTTGGAATCACCACATTTAGAGCATTAATCTTGATTTTCTCTGTGAAAACTCAACCGATTTTTAATTGGAATACCATTTATATTGACTCAACTCCAAAATAATTATGATTTCGAAAATTTATAAATTTTTCGAACTTTTTTTTTTTTTTACATTTTTTGGCGTTTCTAGTCATCCTAGACAATTTAAGACCTTATTTTGGAATCACCACATTTTAAGCTTTGATCTTGATTATCTCCGTCAAAACTCAACCGATTTTGAATTGGAATACCATTTATATTGACTCAACTGCAAAATAATTATGATTTAAAAAATTTATGATTTCGAAATTTTTCGATATTTTTTTAATTTTTTTATTCCATTTTTTGGCGTTTCTAGTCATCCTAGACAATTTTAGACCTTATTTTGGAATCACCACATTTTAAGCTTTGATCTTGATTATCTCCGTCAAAACTCAACCGATTTTGAATTGGAATACCATTTATATTGACTCAACTCCAAAATAATTATGTTTTCGAAAATTTATAATTTTTTTTAACTTTTTTTACATTTTTCCATTTTTTGGCGATTCTAGTCATCCTAGACGATTTTAGACCTTATTTTGGAATCACCACATTTTAAGCTTTGATCTTGATTATCTCCGTCAAAACTCAACCGATTTTGAATTGGAATACCATTTATATTGACTCAACTCCAAAATAATTATGATTTCGAAAATTTATATTTTTTTCAAACTTTTTTTTTTTTTTCCATTTTTTGGCGTTTCTAGTCATCCTAGACGATTTTAGACCTTATTTTGGAATCACCACATTTTAAGCTTTGATCTTGATTATCTCCGTCAAAACTCAACCGATTTTGAATTGGAATACCATTTATATTGACTCAACTCCAAAATAATTATGATTTCGAAAATTTATAAATTTTTCGAACTTTTTTTTTTTTTTCCATTTTTTGGCGTTTCTAGTCATCCTAGACGATTTTAGACCTTATTTTGGAATCACCACATTTTAAGCCTTGATCTTGATTATCTCCGTCAAAACTCAACCGATTTTGAATTTGAATACCATTTATATTGACTCAACTCCAAAATAATTATGATTTCGAAAATTTATAAATTTTTTTAACTTTTTTTTTTTTCCATTTTTTGGCGTTTCTAGTCATCCTAGACGATTTTAGACCTTATTTTGGAATCACCACATTTTAAGCTTTGATCTTGATTATCTCCGTCAAAACTCAACCGATTTTTAATTTGAATACCATTTATATTGACTCAACTCCAAAATAATTATGATTTCGAAAATTTATAAATTTTTTGAACTTTTTTTTTTTTTTTTTTCCATTTTTTGGCGTTTCTAGTCATCCTAGACGATTTTAGACCTTTATTTTGGAATCACCACATTTTAAGCTTTGATCTTGATTATCTCCGTCAAAACTCAACCGATTTTGAAATGGAATACCATTTATATTGACTCAACTCCAAAATAATTATGATTTCGAAAATTTATGAATTTTTTTTGAACTTTTTTTTTTATTTTCCATTTTTTGGCGTTTCTAGTCATCCTAGACGATTTTAGACCTTATTTTGGAATCACCACATTTTAAGCTTTGATCTTGATTATCTCCGTCAAAACTCAACCGACTTTTAATTTTAATACCATTTATATTGACTCAACTGCAAAATAATTATGCTTTCGATAATTTACGTTTTTTTTAAACTTTTTTTTACTATTTTCCATTTTTTGGCGTTTCTAGTCATCCAAGACGATTTTAGACCTTATTTTAGAATCCCCACATTTTAAGCTTTGATCTTGATTATCTCCGTCAAAACTCAACCGATTTTGAATTGGAATACCATTTATATTGACTCAACTCCAAAATAATTATGATTTCGAAAATTTATAATTTTTTTTTACTTTTTTTACATTTTTCCATTTTTTGGCGATTCTAGTCATCCTAGACGATTTTAGACGTTATTTTGGAATCACCACATTTTAAGCTTTGATCTTGATTATCTCCGTCAAAACTCAACCGATTTTGAATTTGAATACCATTTATATTGACTCAACTCCAAAATAATTATGATTTCAAAAATTTATAAATTTTTCTTAACTTTTTTTTTTTTGGTTTTTCCATTTTTTTTTTGGCGTTTCTAGTCATCCTAGACGTTTTTAGACCTTATTTTGGAATCACCACATTTTAAGCTTTGATCTTGATTATCTCCGTTAAAACTCAACCGATTTTGAATTGAAATACCATTTATATTGACTCAACTGCCAAATAATTATGATTTCGAAAATTTATGATTTTTTTTAACTTTTTCTACTATTTCCATTTTTTTTCGTTTCTAGTCATCCTAGACAATTTAAGACCTTATTTTGGAATCACCATATTATAAGCTTTGATCTTGATTATCTCCGTCAAAACTCAACCGATTTTGAATTGGAATCCCATTTATATTGACTCAACTCCAAAATAATTATGATTTCGAAAATTTATTCAAATTTTTTTTTTTTTTTGTTTTTTTTCCATTTTTTGGCGTTTCTAGTCATCCTAGACGATTTTAGACCTTATTTTGGAATCACCACATTTTAAGCTTTGATCTTGATTATCTCCGTTAAAACTCAACCGATTTTGAATTGAAATACCATTTATATTGACTCAACTGCCAAAATAATTATGATTTCAAAAATTTATGATTTAAAATTTTTGATTTTTTTTATTTTTTCCATTTTTTTTGCGTTTCTAGTCATCCTAGACGATTTTAGACCTTATTTTGGAATCACCACATTTTAAGCTTTGATCTTGATTATCTCCGTCAAAACTCAACCGATTTTGAATTGGAATACCATTTATATTGACTCAACTGCCAAAATAATTATGATTTCAAAAATTTATGATTTCGAATATTTTTTTTAAACTTTTTTTTATTTCCATTTTTTGGCGTTTCTAGTCATCCTAGACGATTTAAGACCTTATTTTGGAATCACCACATTTTTTAAGCTTGATCTTGATTATCTCCGTCAAAACTCAACCGATTTTGAATTGGAATACCATTTATATTGACTCAACTCTCAAAATAATTATGATTTCGAAAAATTTATGATTTTTTTGAATTTTTTTTTTATTTTCCATTTTTTGGCGTTTCTAGTCATCCTAGATGATTTAAGACCTTATTTTGGAATCACCACATTTTAAGCTTTGATCTTGATTATCTCCGTCAAAACTCAACCGATTTTGAATTGGAATACCATTTATATTGACTCAACTCAAAATAATTATGATTTCGAAAATTTATGATTTTTTTTTAACTTTTTTATTTTTTTCCATTTTTTGGCGTTTCTAGTCATCCTAGACGATTTTAGACCTTATTTTGGAATCACCACATTTTAAGCTTTGATCTTGATTATCTGTCAAAACTCAACCGATTTTGAATTGCATTGAATACCATTTTAATCTTGATCTCGACTCCTTTAAAATAATTATTTTTTTGAAAACTTAAATTTTATAAATTTATTTTTTCGAACTTTTTTTTGTTTTTTCCATTTTTTGGCGTTTCTAGTCATCCTAGACGATTTTAGACCTTATTTTGGAATCACCACATTTTAAGCTTTGATCTTGATTATCTCCGTCAAAACTCAACCGATTTTGAATTGAAATACCATTTATATTGACTCAACTTCAAAATAATTATGATTTAAAACGAAAATTTATGATTTTTTTAACTTTTTTTACTTTTTCCATTTTTTTGCGTTTCTAGTCATCCTAGACGATTTTAGACCTTATTTTGGAATCACCACATTTTAAGCTTTGATCTTGATTATCTCCGTCAAAACTCAACCGATTTTGAATTGAAATACCATTTATATTGACTCAACTGCCAAAATAATTATGATTTCGAAAATTTATTGATTTTTGAATTTTTTTACTATTTCCATTTTTTGGCGTTTCTAGTCATCCTAGACGATTTAAGACCTTATTTTGAATCACCACATTTAAAGCTTTGATCTGATTAAAATTTTCGATTTTTTGAATACCACTAATTGCCAATTTTTGTTTTTCTAGTCATCCTAGAAAATTTAAGACCTTATTTTCGAATCACAACATTTTGAGCTTTGATCTTGATTATCTCCGTCAAAACTCAACCGATTTTGAATTGGAATACCATTTATATTGACTCACCTTCAAAATAATTATGATTTCGAAAATTTATGATTTTTTTTTAACTTTTTTTTTTTTCCATTTTTTGGCGTTTCTAGTCATCCTAGACGATTTTAGACCTTATTTTGGAATCACCACATTTTAAGCTTTGATCTTGATTATCTCCGTCAAAACTCAACCGATTTTTGAATTGGAATACCATTTATATTGACTCAACTCCAAAATAATTATGATTTCGAAAATTTATAAATTTTTCGAACTTTTTTTAGTTTTTTCCATTTTTTGGCGTTTCTAGTCATCCTAGACGATTTTAGACCTTATTTTGGAATCACCACATTTTAAGTCTTGATCTTGATTATCTCCGTCAAAACTCAACCGATTTTTAAATTCTTCCAATAGTAATTTTACACCAGTCATCACCGAAAACTCACTCTTATGAATTTAAAAGTACTAAATCTTTTATTTTTGCCTTTTTCAGACGTTTTAGTCCTGGCTGTTATGCTTAAAAACTGTGCAGACGACCTTTTTTTGAAAGCACCTTGTATAAACTATTTACATTGTCTGTTGAAACATCTCAATCCTGATTTTGGAAATCATCTTACATTATTCGACTCACCTTCAAAAAAATTATGATATAAATTTGATTATTTGCAACTTTTTCGGTATTTTTTAAGTTGTCTGCTATTTCTAGTCATTCGAGACAATTTAAGAACTTATTTTGGAATCACCACATTTTAAGTCTTGATCTTGATTATCTCCAGCAAAACTGGCCGATTTTGAATTGGAATACCATTTATATTGACTCACCTGCTAAATTACATTATTTATTGAAAGGCTTTGATAAATTTTTCGAACTTTTTTTTTCATTTTCAGGCATTTCAGGTTTCTAGTCATTTAATCCAGACTATTATACAGACAATCTTATGGGTCTTTGGTATCACCACATTTTAAGTTTTGATTTTGATTATCTGTGCTCAAAACTCAACCGATGTTTATTTTAAATACACATTTTTAACTATTGAACTCAACTTCAAAATAATTAAGATTTCGGACCTTTATGTTATTTTTAACTATTCATAAATATCTTCCATCAGCGATCAGTTTCTCTAGCTTATGTATGCCGACGATTTTAACCTCTGTGTTTCGGCTCCCATTTTAGTCTTTGTTCTTGATTATCCACGTCAAAACTGAACTATGTATTTTCAAATCTGGAATACAATTTAATTTATTAACCAACTTCAAAATAATTATGTTTCGAAATCCTTAAATTTTCACTTTTTTTTTTCCATTAATTTCATTTCTCGATGCTAGTCATCTTAAACGAATTTTAGACCTTATTTTGGAATCACCACATTTTAATTTGGGTAATCCTTATGGATCCTGAAAACTCAATTTTTAATTCGAATACGCATGTATTGTCAAAAACTAATCGTGCTTTTAGTGTTTTTTGAATTTTTCATTTTTTGGCGTCTGGTCGAAAGATTTTAGACTTTAAGAACCCATTTTAAGCAAACATCTTGATTATCTGCCTTGGTAACGGCCGATTTTGAATTGGAATACCATTTATATTGGCTCACCTCAAAATAATTATGATTATCAGATAGAATAGAATCTTTTTTTTTAACTGTACAAAAACAATTTCTTCTATTTGCACTAAGGTCTCTCAACTGGAATACTAACATCGCTTACCTTCCTATCGTAGTAGACTTTTACTAATTAATCCCTTATTTGTCTGAATCGTACCACATTTTAAGCTTGATCTTGATTATCTCCGTCAAAACTCAATCGATTTTGAATTTGAATACCATTTATAATTGACTCAACTCCAAAATAATTTTGATTTTCCGAAAATTTATAAATTTTCTTCCGAACTCTCTTTTCTTTCCTTTTTCTGGCGACTTTAGTCTATCCATAGATCATTTTAGTCCTTATTTAGGAACTACAACAAATTTTAAGCTTTGAGTCTGCTCCGTAAAATTCACTTCGACCGATTTTTAGAACTTCTGTTCTTGTCACCATTCTAGATCTTAATTATCTTAGCTTAATAATTTAAAATGTATTGTATTTCGATTTTAGTTATTTTATGTTCTAATTTTAAATTCGATTCGCGTTTATCGCTAGCCGTACGTTATGCGGTGTGCCCCTTGGTCGGTTGGCTGAGTCAGCCTGCATTATTTAAGACCTTATTTTGCAATCACCACATTTTAAGCTTTGATGCTTGATTATCTCTGTCAATGTACTGTACCCGATTTTGTACATGAATACCATTTATATTGACTCACCTTCAAAATAATTATGATTTCAAAAATTTTTTTAATTTTTCTAACTTTTTTTTGTTTTTCCATTTTCTTGCGTTTCTAGATATCCTAGACGATTTTAGACCCTATTTTGAAACATCATATTTTAAGCTTTGATCTGGAATTATCTCTGTCAAAACTCAACCTATTTTGCAATTATGTTTGTTTTTTTCCATTTTTAGGCGTTTCTAGTCATCCTAGATGATTTTAGACCTTATTTTGAAACCACCACATTTTAAGTCTTGATCTTGATTATCTCCGTCAAAACTCAACCGATTTTGAATTGAAATACCATTTATATTGACTCAACTCCAAAATAATTAGGTTTCGAAATTTTATAAATTTTTCGAACATTTTTTTGTTTTTTCCATTTTTTGGCGTTTCTAGTAATCCTAGACGATTTTAGACCTTATTTTGGAATCACCACATTTTAAGTCTTGATCTTGATTATCTCCGTCAAAACTCAACCGATTTTGAATTGGAATACAACTTATATTGACTCAACTCCAAAATAATTATGATTTCGAAAATTTATAAATTTTTCGAACTTTTTTTTTTTTCTCTTATTTTTTGGCGTTTCTAGTCATCCTAGACGATTTTAGACCTTATTTTGGAATCACCACATTTTAAGTCTTGATCTTGATTATCTCCGTCAAAACTCAACAGATTTTGAATTTGAATACCGTTTATATTGACTCAACTCCAAAATAAATATGATTTCAATTATTTGTACATTTTTCAAACTTTTCTTTGTTTTTTTTTTTCAATTTTTTGGCGTTTCTATTCATCCTAGACGATTTTAGACATTATTTTAGAATCATCATATTACAAATGTTTTACATATTTCGAATATTTTTTTTTTTTTTTATTGTGTTTTAGTGTTTTTAGTCATCCTAGATGATATTAGACCTTATTTTGGAATCATCACATTTTAAGTCTTGATCTTGATTAGCTCTGTCAAAACACAACCGATTTTGAATTGGAATACTATTTATATTGACTCAACTCCAAAATAATTATGATTTCAAATATTTATACATTTTTCCAAATTTTTTTTGTTTTTTCAATTTTTTGGCGTTTCTAGTCATCCTAGACGATTTTAGACCATTTAAATTTTTTAAAATTTCGAACTTTTTTTTGTTTTTTCCATTTTTTGGCGTTTCTAGTCATCCTTGATGATTTTAGACCTTATTTTGGAATCACCACATTTTAAGTCTTGATCTTGATTATCTCCGTCAAAACTCAACCGATTTTGAATTGGAATACCATTTATATTGACTCAACTCCAAAATAATTATGATTTTAAAAATTATTTATAAATTTTTTTTTTTTTCCAACTTTTTTGCGTTTCTAGTCATCCTAGATGATTTTAGACCTTATTTTGGAATCACCACATTTTAAGTCTTGATCTTGATTATCTACATAAAAACACAACCAATTTTGAATTTTAATATCATTTATTTTGACTCAACTCCAATATAATTATGATTTCGAAAATTTATAAATTTTTCGAACTATTTTTGTTTTTTTCCATTTTTTGGCGTTTCTAGTCATCCTAGACGATTTTAGACCTTATTTTGGAATCACCACATTTTAAGTCTTGATCTTGATTATCTCCGTTAAAACACAACCGATTTTGAATTGGAATACCATTTATATTGACTCAACTCCAAAATAATTATGATTTCGAAAATTTATAAATTTTTCGAACTATTTTTGTTTTTTCCATTTTTTGGCGTTTCTAGTTATCCTAGATGATTTTAGACCTTATTTTGGAACCACCACATTTTAAGCCTTGATTTTGATTATATTCGCCAAAACTCAACCGATTTTGAATTGGAATACAACTTATATTGACTCTACCTAAAAATAATTATGATTTCGACATCATAAATATTTTTTGAACATTTTTTTGTTTTTTTCCATTTTTTGCCGTTTCTAGTCATCCTAGACGATTTAGACCTTATTTTGGAATCACCACATTTTAAGTCTTGATCTTGATTAGCTCCGTCAAAACACAACTGATTTTGAATTTTAATACCATTTATATTGACTCAACTCCAAAATAATTATGATTTCAAATATTTGTAAATTTTTCAAACTTTTCTTTGTTTTTCCATTTTTTTGGCGTTTCTAGTCATCCTAGACGATTTTAGACCTTATTTTGGAACACACATTTTAAGATAGATTATTTCGAACTTTTTTTTTGAAAATTATTTTTTTTTGTTTTTTCCACTTTTTGGCGTTTCTAGTCATCCTAGATGATTTTAGACTTTATTTTGGAATCACCACATTTTAAGTCTTGATCTTGATTATCTCTGTCAAAACTCAAAAGATTTTTAATTTGAATACCATTTATATTGACTCAACTCCAAAATAATTATGATTTCAAATATTTGTAAATTTTTCGAACATTTTTTTGTTTTTTCCATTTTTTGGCGTTTCTAGACATCGTAGACGATTTTAGACCTTTTTTTGGAATCACCACATTTTAAGTCTTGATCTTGATTATCTCTGTCAAAACTCAACCGATTTTTAATATGGAATATCATTTGTATTGACTCAACTCCAAAATAATTATGATTTCAAAAATTTATAAATTTTTCGAACATTTTTTTGTTTTTTCCTTTTTTTGGCGTTTCTAGACATTCTAGATGATTTTAGACCTTATTTTGGAATCACCACATTTTAAACCTTGATCTTGATTATCTCCGTCAAAACACAACCGATTTTGAATTGGAATACCATTTATATTGACTCAACTCAAAAATAATTATGATTTCAAAATTTATAAATTTTTTCAAACTTTTTTTGTTTTTTTCCATTTTTTGGCGTTTCTAGTCATCCTAGACGATTTTAGACCTTATTTTGGAATCACCACATTTTAAAATTTTTTACATATTTCGAACTTTTTTTTGTTTTTTCCATTTTTTGGCGTTTCTAGTCATCCTAGATGATTTTAGACTTTATTTTGGAATCACCACATTTTAAGTCTTGATCTTGATTATCTCTGTCAAAACTCAACTGATTTTTAATTTGAATACCGTTTATATTGACTCAACTCCAAAATAATTATGATTTCAAATATTTGTAAATTTTTCAAACTTTTCTTTGTTTTTTTCAATTTTTTGGCGTTTCTATTCATCCTAGACGATTTTAGACCTTATTTTGGAACACATTAATTTACTTTTCTTTTTTTTGTTTTTTCCACTTTTTGGCGTTTCTAGACATCGTAGACGATTTTAGACCTTATTTTGGAATCACCACATTTTAAGTCTTGATCTTGATTATCTCTGTCAAAACTCAACCGATTTTTAATTGGAATACCATTTATATTGACTCAACTCCAAAATAATTATGATTTCGAAAATTTATAAATTTTTCGAACATTTTTTTGTTTTTTCCATTTTTTGGCGTTTCTAGTCATCCTAGACGATTTTAGACCTTATTTTGGAATCACCACATTTTAAGCCTTGATCTTGATTATCTCCGTCAAAACTCAACCGATTTTGAAATGGAATACCATTTATATTGACTCAACTCAAAAAATAATTATGATTTCGAAAATTTATAAATTTTTCGAACATTTTTTTGTTTTTTCCATTTTTTGGCGTTTCTAGTCATCCTAGACGATTTTAGACCTTATTTTGGAATCACCACATTTTAAGCTTTGATCTTGATTATCTCCGTTAAAACTCAACCGATTTTGAATTGGAATACCATTTATATTGACTCTACTTCAAAATAATTAGTTTGGACTCATCACATTTTAAGCTTTGATCTTGATTATCTCCCAAAACTCAACCGATTATCTAGTTTCTAGTCATCCTAGATGATTTTAGACCTTTTTTTGGAATCACCACATTTTAAGTCTTGATCTTGATTATCTCTGTCAAAACTCAACCAATTTTTAATTTGAATATCATTTATATTGACTCAACTCCAAAATAATTATGATTTCGAACATTTATAAATTTTTCGAACATTTTTTTGTTTTTTCCATTTTTTGGCGTTTCTAGACATCGTAGACGATTTTAGACCTTATTTTGGAATCACCACATTTTAAGCTTTGATCTTGATTATCTCCGTCAAAACTCAACCGATTTTGATTTGAAATACCATTTATATTGAATCAACTCCAAAATAATTATGATTTCGAAAATTTATAAATTATTCGAACTTTTTTTGTTTTTTCCATTTTTTGGCGTTTCTAGTCATCCTAGATGATTTTAGACCTTTATTTTAGAATCAAAACATTTTGTACGTTGATCTTGATTATCTCCGACAAAACTCAACGGATTTTGAATTGGAATACAACTTATATTGACTCAACTCCAAAATAATTATGATTTCTAAAATTTATAAATTTTTCGAACATTTTTTTGTTTTTTCCATTTTTTGGCGTTTCTAGTCATCCTAGACGATTTTAGACCTTATTTTGGAATCACCACGTTTTAAGTCTTGATCTTGATTATCTACGTCAAAACAGCACCGATTTTAAATTTGAATACCATTTATATTGACTCAACTCCAAAATAATTATAATTTCGAAAATTTTTAATTTTTCGAACTATTTTTGTTTTTATCCATTTTTTGGCGTTTCTAGTTATCATAGATGATTTTAGACCTTATTTTGGAACCACCACATTTTAAGCCTTGATTTTGATTATATCCGTCAAAACTCAACCGATTTTGAATTGGAATACAACTTATATTGACTCTACCAAAAAACAATTATGATTTCGACATCATAGATTTTTTTTGAAAATTTTTTTGTTTTTTTCCATTTTTTGCCGTTTCTAGTCATCCTAGACGATTTAGACCTTATTTTGGAATCACCACATTTTAAGTCTTGATCTTGATTAGCTCCGTCAAAACACAACAGATTTTGAATTTTAATACTGAATTTTAATTTTAATATTGACTCAACTCCAAAATAATTATGATTTCAAATATTTATAAATTTTTCAAAATTTTTTTTTTTTTTTCAATTTTTTGGCGTTTCTATTCATCCTAGACGATTTTAGACATTATTTCGAACTTTTTTTTGTTTTTTTCATTTTTTGGCGTTTCTAGTTATCCTAGATGATTTTAGACCTTATTTTGGAACCACCACATTTAAAGTCTTGATCTTGATTATCTCTGTCAAAACTCAAAAGATTTTTAATTTGAATACCGTTTATATTGACTCAACTCCAAAATAATTATGATTTCAAATATTTGTCAATTTTTCAAACTTTTTTTGTTTTTTTCAATTTTTTGGCGTTTCTATTCATCCTAGACGATTTTAGACATTATTTTAGAATCACCATATTAAAAATATTTTACATATTTCGAACATTTTTTTTTTTGTATTGTCAATTTTTTTAGTGTTTTTAGTCATCCTAAATGATTTTAGACCTTATTTTGGAATCACCACATTTTAAGTCTTGAACTTGATTAGCTCTGTCAAAACACAACCGATTTTGAATTGGAATACCATTTATATTGACTCAACTCCAAAATAATTATGATTTCAAATATTTATAAATTTTTCAAACTTTTTTTTGTTTTTTTTCAATTTTTTGGCGTTTCTATTCATCCTAGACGATTTTAGGCATTATTTTAGAATCACCATATTAAATTTTTTTTACATATTTTGAACTTTTTTTTGTTTTTCCATTTTTTGGCGTTTCTAGTCATACTAGATGATTTTAGACCTTATTTTGAAATCACCATATTTTTAGTCTTGATCTTGATTATCTCTGTCAAAACTCAATCAATTTTTAATTTGAATATCATTTATATTGACTCAACTCCAAAATAATTATGATTTCGAACATTTATAAATTTTTCGAACATTTTTCTGTTTTTTCCATTTTTTGGCGTTTCTAGACCTCGTAGACGATTTTAGACCTTATTTTGGAATCACCACATTTTAAGCTTTGATCTTGATTATCTCCGTCAAAACTCAACCGATTTAGAATTGGAATACCATTTATATTGACTCTACTTTAAAATAATTAGTTTGGACTCATCACATTTTAAGCTTTGATCTTGATTATCTCTCAAAACTCAACCGATTTTGAATTGGAATACCATTTATATTGACTCTACTTCAAAATAATTAGTTTGGAATCATCACATTTTAAGCTTTGATCTTGATTATCTCTCAAAACTCAACCGATTTTGAATTGAAATACTATTTATATTAACTCAACTCCAAAATAATTATAATTTTGAAAATTTCTGATTTTTTTTTAAAATTTTTTTCCTATTTTCCATTTTTTGGCGTTCCTAGTCATCCTAGACAATTTAAGACCTTATTTTCGAACACCTCATTTTAAGCTTTGATCCTGATTATCTCCGTCAAAACTCAACCGATTTTGAATTGGAATACCATTTATATTGACTCACCTTCAAAATAATTATGATTTCAAATTTTTTTTTCACTTTTCTAACTTATTTTTGTTTTCTTCATTTTTTTGCGTTTCTAGATATCCTAGACGACATTGGCCCTATTTTTGAAACATCATATTTTAAGCTTTGATCTGAATTATCTCTGTCAGAACTCAACCTATTTTGCAATTATGTTTGTTTTTTCCATAGGCGTTTCTAGTCATCCTAGATGATTTTAGACATTATTTTGAAACCACCACATTTTAACTCTTGATCTTGATTATCTCCGTCAAAAGTCAACAGATTTTGATTTGAAATACCATTTATATTGAATCAACTCCAAAATAATTATGATTTCGAAAATTTATAAATTTGTCGAACTTTTTTTTGTTTTTTCCATTTTTTGGCGTTTCTAGTCATCCTAGATGATTTTAGACCTTATTTTGGAATCAAAACATTTTGTGCTTGATCTTGATTATCTCCGTCAAAACTCAACGGATTTTGAATTGGAATACAACTTATATTGACTCAACTCCAAAATAATTATTATTTCTAAAATTTATAAATTGTTCGAACATTTTTTTGTTTTTTCCATTTTTTGGCGTTTCTAGTCATCCTAGATGATTTTAGACCTTATTTTGGAATCAAAACATTTTGTGCTTGATCTTGATTATCTCCGTCAAAACTCAACGGATTTTGAATTGGAATAAAACTTATATTGACTCAACTCCAAAATAATTATGATTTCGAAAATTTATAAATTTTTCGAACTATTTTTTTTCTTTTTATATTTTTTGGCGTTTCTAGTTATCCTAGACGATTTTAGACTTTATTTTAGAATCACCACATTTTAAGCTTTGATCTTGATTAGCTCCGTCAAAACAGCACCGATTTTGAATGTGAATACCATTTATATTGACTCATCTCCAAAATAATTATGATTTCGAAAATTTATAAATTTTTCTAACTATTTTTGTTTTTATCCTTTTTTTGGCGTTTCTAGTTATCATATATGATTTTAGACCTTATTTTGGAACCACCACATTTTAAGCCTTGATTTTGATTATATCCGTCAAAACTCAACCGATTTTTAATTGAAATACAACTTATATTGACTCTACCTAAAAATAAAAATGATTTCGACATCATAAATATTTTTGAACATTTTTTTTTGTTTTTTTTTTCCATTTTTTGCCGTTTCTATTCATCCTAGACGATTTAGACCTTATTTTGGAATCACCACATTTTAAGTCTTGATCTTGATTAGCTCCGTCAAAACACAACTGATTTTGAATTTTAATACAATCATATTGACTCAACTCAAAAATAATTATGATTTCAAATATTTATAAATTTTTCAAACTTTTTTTTTTTTTTTTTTCAATTTTTTGGCGTTTATATTCATCCTAGACGATTTTAGACATTATTTCGAACATTTTTTTGTTTTTTCCATTTTTTGGCGTTTTTAGTCATCCTAGATGATTTTAGACCTTATTTTGGAACCACCACATTTAAAGTCTTGATCTTGATTATCTCTGTCAAAACACAACTGATTTTGAATTTTAATACCATCATATTGACTCAACTCAAAAATAATTATGATTTCAAATATTTATAAATTTTTCAAACTTTTTTTTGTTTTTATACTCTCTGCAAGAGTATATTGGGTTTGTGCAAAAGTATGTAACAGGCAGAAGGAGGCGTGGCAGACCCCATAAAGTATATATATTCTTGATCAGCATCACAAGCCGAGTCGATATAGCCATGTCCGTCTGTCCGTCTGTCCGTCTGTCTGTCTGTCTGTCTGTCCGTCTGTCTGTCTGTCTGTCCGTATGAACAAACAGATTTCAGAGATGGTAAGAGCTACAAGTTCGAGCTTGGTGTCAAACGATCAGATATTTAGTCAGTCAATACAAGAATCTTTTTTTTTTTTCGATGCCACGCCCCATTCGCCCACAATAAGCAAAAAACTGGACACACCTCGGAAAAAATGAGTGTTTTCGGCAAATATCTCAGTAACTATGGCACCTAGGATCACCAATTCTGGAACGGGAGGTTCGTAGCGACGGCATAGTTGCATTGCCATTTAAAATTTTGGACTGCCACGCCCACTTTTCCCACATTTGATAAAAAAGGCTGGAACCTTCAATGCCGGGTTTGGCGAACTTGTTCGTATCGTACAGTATTTTAATTGTATAGTTCGTGTGGAGCAAAAACTATATTAAACTATACTGAAAGGCGCATTAAAATCGGACCATAAACAAGAAAACTAGAAGCGTTACAATATTGATAATTGAACGCAATATCAACCCATAGGTGCAAGCGAGATAGAAACACACAAGCACATGTTCGAACGTTTTCGCTGCTTGTGTGTCGGCAGCGCTGCCAGCGGCCGCTGGCACCACCGAAAACACGCATACATACATATATACACACGTATAATGTCAAACGTATGTGTATTCGCATACAAACAAACAAACAGATGTATGTTTGATTATGCTTAGATTGTTTTTGTTTCAACGTGTTTTAATGCAAGTAATTCACATTTTAATATCTCGATACCGATTTTAATAATTTAATCGGGCCAAATGCAGAGAGTATTATACGGTCGGGCGCGCTCGACTGTACTTTTCTTTCTTGTTTTTATACTCTCTGCAAGAGTATATTGGGTTTGTGCAAAAGTATGTAACAGGCAGAAGGAGGCGTGGCAGACCCCATAAAGTATATATATTCTTGATCAGCATCACAAGCCGAGTCGATATAGCCATGTCCGTCTGTCCGTCTGTCCGTCTGTCTGTCTGTCTGTCTGTCCGTCTGTCTGTCTGTCTGTCCGTATGAACAAACAGATTTCAGAGATGGTAAGAGCTACAAGTTCGAGCTTGGTGTCAAACGATCAGATATTTAGTCAGTCAATACAAGAATCTTTTTTTTTGATGCCACGCCCCATTCGCCCACAATAAGCAAAAAACTGGACACACCTCGGAAAAAATGAGTGTTTTCGGCAAATATCTCAGTAACTATGGCACCTAGGATCACCAATTCTGGAACGGGAGGTTCGTAGCGACGGCATAGTTGCATTGCCATTTAAAATTTTGGACTGCCACGCCCACTTTTCCCACATTTGATAAAAAGGCTGGAACCTTCAATGCCGGGTTTGGCGAACTTGTTCGTATCGTACAGTATTTTAATTGTATAGTTCGTGTGGAGCAAAAACTATATTAAACTATACTGAAAGGCGCATTAAAATCGGACCATAAACAAGAAAACTAGAAGCGTTACAATATTGATAATTGAACGCAATATCAACCCATAGGTGCAAGCGAGATAGAAACACACAAGCACATGTTCGAACGTTTTCGCTGCTTGTGTGTCGGCAGCGCTGCCAGCGGCCGCTGGCACCACCGCCAAAACACGCATACATACATATATACACACGTATAATGTCAAACGTATGTGTATTCGCATACAAACAAACAAACAGATGTATGTTTGATTATGCTTAGATTGTTTTTGTTTCAACGTGTTTTAATGCAAGTAATTCACATTTTAATATCTCGATACCGATTTTAATAATTTAATCGGGCCAAATGCAGAGAGTATTATACGGTCGGGCGCGCTCGACTGTACTTTTCTTTCTTGTTTTTCATTTTTTTGGCGTTTCTATTCATCCTAGACGATTTTAGACATTATTTTAGAATCACCATATTAATTTTTTTTTACATATTTCTAACTTTTTTTTTTTTTTCCATTTTTTGGCGTTTCTGGTCATCCTAGATGATTTTAAACCTTATTTTGAAATCACCACATTTTTAGTCTTGATCTTGATTATCTCTGTCAAAACTCAACAAATTTTTAATTTGAATATCATTTATATTGACTCAACTCCAAAATAATTATGATTTCGAACATTTATAAATTTTTCGAAAATTTTTTTGTTTTTTCCATTTTTTGGCGTTTCTAGACATCGTAGACGATTTTAGACCTTATTTTGGAATCACCACATTTTAAGCTTTGATCTTGATTATCTCCGTCAAAACTCAACCGATTTAGAATTGGAATACCATTTATATTGACTCTACTTTAAAATAATTAGTTTGGACTCATCACATTTTAAGCTTTGATCTTGATTATCTCTCAAAACTCAACCGATTTTGAATTGGAATACCATTTATATTGACTCTACTTCAAAATAATTAGTTTGGAATCATCACATTTTAAGCTTTGATCTTGATTATCTCTCAAAACTCAACCGATTTTGAATTGAAATACTATTTATATTGACTCAACTCCAAAATAATTATAATTTTGAAAATTTCTGATTTTTTTTTTAAATTTTTTTACTATTTTCCATTTTTTGGCGTTCCTAGTCATCCTAGACAATTTAAGACCTTATTTTCGAACACCACATTTTAAGCTTTGATCCTGATTATCTCCGTCAAAACTCAACCGATTTTGAATTGGAATACCATTTATATTGACTCACCTTCAAAATAATTATGATTTCAAAATTTTTTTAATTTTTCTAACTTGTTAGTCTTAAGTTGATAATGAATAAAACAAGTCGTGAATCTAAAATCTCGCTTCGTCTTTTTTTACATCAAGAGTGTGTCGCAACATTTATTCGATTCGATTAACACATTAAATATTCAATTGGCGCAGCCGGTAGGATAACTATAAATAGATCCTGAAGCAATTCTAATCCTTTTTTGTTGTTATCCGAAAAAAAACAACCAACGCGAAGGCAACCCAAGCGACGGTAAATATCGCGTCAAGTTTTATAAGAAAAACCTCGACAGTGACGTGTAAACCAACAATTCGCATTTTTGCCAAAAACTACGGATGTTCACAACTTGAAAATAATTCAAGAAGACGCGATAGAATTCGGAGAGAACATAATTCCAGACATACCTGGTTATCTCAATAAAATTCGAAATAGCTATCTGTGCAAACAAACAAAAACAAACTCAATCGTAATTAAGCCAATAAAGTGAATTATATGTAAAACTAAGAAACTAAACTAAGTGAAACTTTTAAACGTACAAATAAAATATTAGTAAAGTGAAAAAAAGAAAAATATAAAAAAAATAATAATAATCAAAACAACAACCAACCGTAACAAAAATATTTCAAAATGGAAGGACGAGCAGCAGCAGCAACAACCCTTTCTGACGCCAGCATGTCACAAGTAATCAATCAATTGAAAGACGTAGAGAAATTCAATGGAGTCAAAAATGCCCTGTACACTTTTGTTAACCGTATCGACTACATATTGGCCCTGTACACGACTAATGATATACGGCAACAATCGATTATTTTTGGACTTGTGGAACGTTGCATCAGTGCTGATGTTATGCTATCCCTTGGCATAAATAATCTCAACACCTGGACAGATCTTCGGAAGCAATTGGTACTCAACTATAAAACCCAGACGAACAATCACATCCTTCTAGAGGACTTCAGGAACACACCTTTTAAGGGGAACGTTCGCGAATTTCTGGAGGAAGCTGAACAGCGCAGGCGTACTTTAATGAGCAAGCTAGAACTAGAGAATAATATCGATGAAAAAACCCTGTACTCGCTGTTAATTAAATCTAGTATTGACGATTTGATCCAAAAGTTACCTACTAACATCTGCATTAGAATTATAAATTGCGAAATTCCCGATTTAAGATCGCTTATAAATTTATTGCAAGAAAAAAATCTTTATGATCAACCTTGCCAAAATTTTAATTCCACTAAAACAAAACAAGAAAAAGAATTAAAGCCGTTGCCAGCTTCGAAAACCAACAATTCATAAAACTTACCCATAAAGGAAAAGTTTTAAAATGCCTTATAGATACCGGTTCAACAGTAAATATGATGACATCCAATGTTTTCAATCTAAATGTTTATGATACTGAATGTCTCATTCACACAAGTAACGTGCCATTAACAATCACAAAAAAGATTATTGTTCCCTCCAACAACATATTCATGAGTAGTAGTGAATTCCTATTACACAAATTTTTTTCAGATTATGATTTATTAATTGGCAGAAATTTGCTTTCACAAGCCCAAGCAATAATAGACTACAAATTTCAAACAGTAACTTTATTCAACGAAAAATATAAACTAATTAATGATTCTCCAATTAAAAATCAAACTCATTTTTTAGCTAATCCAACTTTTGAAGCTAAAAAATATAATAATAGCCCACAGTCTTCAGACAATGTAAAAACAGAATTACTTGAGAATTCAAATCTTTATCGATTAGATCATTTAAATAATGAAGAGAAATCAAAATTAAAACATTTATTAAAAACTTATCAACATATTCAATTTCAAGAAGGAGATCAACTCAGTTTCAGTAACCAAAAAAAAACATAATATTAACACTACTCATAACTCCCACATTTACTCTAAACCGTACAGTTATCCTCAGGCTTATGAACAAGAAGTTGAAAACCAAATCCAAGAAATGTTAGAACAAGGTATCATAAAACCCAGTAATTCCCCCTACTGCAGTCCAATATGGATTGTTCCAAAAAAACAAGACGCAAACAAAACAAAAGGTAAACAAAAGTTTAGAATAGTAATCGACTATAGAAAATTAAACGAGGTAACTATTAATGACAGATACCCAATACCAAACATGGGCGAAATTCTAGGAAAACTAGGTAGATGCAATTATTTTACCACAACTGACCTTGCAAAAGGTTTCCATCAGCTGGAAATGCATCCAGATGCAATACACAAAACAGCTTTTTCAACCAAAAATGGTCATTATGAATATCTTCGTATGCCATTTGGTTTAAAAAATGCTCCTGCAACTTTTCAACGTTGCATGAATAATGTGTTGCGACCATTATTAAACAAGCATTGTTTGGTGTATTTAGACGATATTATCGTTTTTTCCACATCCCTAGAATAACACCTACATTCACTACAACTAGTTTTCGAAAAGCTTTCTGAAGCTAATCTTAAACTTCAACTTGATAAATGCGAGTTTCTTAAACAAGAAACTACTTTTCTTGGACATATCATAACTAAGGACGGAATAAAACCCAATCCTGAAAAAATCAAGGCTATTCAAAAATTCCCAATTCCAAAAAAGACCAAAGAAATTAAAGGTTTTCTTGGGTTAACCGGATATTACAGAAAATTCATTCCCAATTTTGCAGACATAGCTAAACCGATGACAACAGTTCTAAAAAAGTTTCAAAAATCGATATACAAAATCCAGAATACGTAGAAGTCTTTGAAAAATTAAAACAACTGATTTCCGATGATCCCATTTTAAAAATACCAGATTTTAACAGTAAATTCGTATTAACTACAGACGCAAGTAACATAGCACTTGGAGCTGTACTTTCTCAAAACGGACACCCACTTAGTTACATTAGTAGAACCCTAAATGATCACGAAACCAATTACAGTGCCATAGAAAAAGAACTTTTAGCTATTGTATGGGCAACAAAAACCTTTCGACATTACCATCTAGGACGACACTTTGAAATTAATAGTGACCATCAACCGTTACGTTGGTTATACAAAATGAAAGAACCAAATTCAAAATTAACTCGATGGATAGTTAAATTATCAGAATATGACTTTGACATTAAACATATAAAAGGAAAGGAAAATCACATAGCTGACGCTTTATCTCGAGTAAAAATAGAACAAGCTTATTTTGGAGATGAAACACAACATAGTTCTGATGAAGACAATAGTAACTTAATTTTTATCACCGAAAAACATTAACACATTTAAAAGACACATAATATTTTCTAAAGGCATTCCAAATATAAGAAAAGAAAATTATTTCAAAAAACTAATAATCCACATCACATATGATAATATGACAACAGAAAAAGCAAAACAATATTTGATTGATCATTTTTGCACCAAGTCTAGTGCGCTGTTTATAGATAGTGATGCCGATTTTGAAATTATCCAAAACGCACACAAAGACATTATCAATCCAAACCATACTAAAATTCTCAGAAGCCTTATTCTTCTGAAAAATATAAGTTCATACGCAGAGTTCAAAGAACTCATACTCAAGACGCATAAAAAACTCCTAAATCCAGGCATTCAAAAAACAAACAAACTTTTCGGTGAAACTTATTATTTCCCCAATAGTCAATTATTAACCCAAAACATTATTAATGAATGTCATTTCTGCAATTTAACGAAAACCGAACATAGAAATACAGAAATGCCAATGAAAATTACGCCCAAACCAGAACATTGTCGAGATAAATTCGTAGTAGACATTTATTCATCAGAAGGTAAACACTATCTAAGCTGCATAGACATTTATTCAAAATTCGCTACTCTCGAACAAATCAAAACTAAAGATTGGATAGAATGCAAAAACGCATTAATGCGCATATTTAATCAGTTAGGTAAACCAATATTATTAAAGGCAGACCGAGACGGAGCAGTTACCAGTCTAGCACTCAAAAGATGGCTTGACAGTGAGGGAGTAGAAATTCAGTTAATTACTTCAAAAACAGGTATAGCGGACATAGAAAGATTACACAAAACTATCAATGAAAAAATTAGAATCATAAATACTTTAAATGATGAAGAGAAAAAACTCAGCAAAATGGAAACTATTCTTTATATTTACAATCATAAAACTAAACATGACACCACTGGACAAACTCCCGCACACATATTCTTATATGCAGGACAACTAACTTTAGACACACAGGACAAAAAAGAAAAAATTATTAACAAAATTAACAGTGACCGACAAGAATTTGAAATAGATACTAGATACAGAAAAGGACCGTTACAAAAAGGAAAATTAGAAAATCCATTTAAAGCCAATCAAAATGTTACTCAAACAGACCCCGATCATTACCAAATTACTAACAAAAATAGAACCACACATTATTACAAAACACAATTTAAAAAGAAAAAAAAAATTAACCAAATTCAAACTCCACAGGTCTACCATATGCCATGCTCAACAAATTCAAATAAATAACTTGGATACAGACCACGGATACTTACTGTTTTCAGATAAACCCATAGAATTACCAACTAGATTTGAACACCACTCTTTACGAATTAATGTTTCTGAAATAATAATAACAAATTAATATTTTCGTAGAACTATTCCAAGCTTTAAAAATTCATTACAAATCAATTATTTGTTTTCAAAATTACAACAAGAATTAAATAGTATAATCTTCCACCATGAGAATCGAAATAAACGAGGACTGTTCAACATTGGAGGCTCACTATTTAAATTCCTTTTTGGCACACTTGACGATAATGACAAACGAGAATTTGAAAAAAATATTGAAAATCTATCTTTAAATACTGTGGAAGCTCAAGACATTAATGGTATAATAAACATAATTAATAACGAAATGCAACAATTTAAAGATCATCAAAAAAAACGAATACTTCAAGAAACATTTACTTACAAATTACTACAATTTATAGAATATGTAGAAGACATTGAAATGGGCATGCAATTGTCTAGATTGGGACTCTTCAACCCAAAGTTACTTACCTATGACCGACTTGACAGTGTTGACAACCGAAACATTCTACTAATTAAAACCTCCACTTGGATTAATCACCAAGATAATATCGTACTTATTGTATCCCACATCCCAATCAACTTTCAAACTATTAAAACCATTAAAATCATTCCCTATCCTGACAATGATGGCTATCAACTCGATTACACCAGTACCACCTCTTATTTTGAAAAGGATAATAAAATTTTTAATAGAAAAAATGAACCAATATTTGATGAATGTATTACAAAAATTTTACTTCATACAAAACCAATTTGTAACTTTAAGCAGATAAACGAAAAAGAAATCATTAAATACATAGAGCCAAATACAATTGTAACATGGAACATATCAAACACAAATGTAAAACAAAACTGTCAAAAAAGTAATACAGATCTTAATATTCATGGTAATAAAATTATTAATGTCAATCAAGGTAAACTACAAATAAATTACATAATTTTAAGCGACAATTACTTACAACCCGAAATAGATCTAACACCTTTGTATCCACCAATAGAAATTATAAAAGTTAATGTTGGTTTGATGAGTAAGAAGAACTGCAACGTTTGGCTGCTTACAAGAGACTAAATTTATTTCATCATACTTCTTAATAGCTAATAGCGTTGCCACCTAACATATAACAGAGAATTGCCATATCAACACTCTTCCTCAATTCGATTGTTAATGTTTAGTTTAATCCGAGCAACGCAGTACATTTCTTATGATTTACTTTTGACAAATTCTTAGTCAGTATATCGCCAATCATTTCATTTGTTGGACAGTATGTTAAACTAATTAAATTCTGCTCAAGACAATTTCTTACATGGTGATATTTTACATCAATGTGTTTTCTTCTGGCGTGATAAACTGGATTTTTTACAAGATTTAAAGCGCCTACATTATCGCCATGCATGGTTACACAATCAAGTTTAAAATACAAATTCATTTCTTTAATTAATTTTCTCAAATAAATCGCTTCTTTTGCAGCATCTGCTTAGTGCAACCGATTTTTGTTTTCTTGACGTCCATGAAAAAACAGATCCTGTCCACATGAATGTGTATCCAGTGAACGACTTCCTATCGGTAGAGTCACCTGCCCAATCCGCGTCTGCGTAGCCAGTTATATCCACTCCGGATTTCTTGTACGTCAGCGCCAAATCTACCGTTGTGTTCAGATATAGTAGAACTTGCTTTGACGCAGCAAGATGTTCGCCGTGAGGATTCGAATTCCTTTGCGAAAGCTTGCACACTGAGTGCAAAACATCTGGTCGTGAACATAGCGCAATGTACATCAATGATCCAATGACGGATTGATACTCGGTCACATCAACGCGCTTACACGACTCATTCTCACAATTGACTTGAAAATTAGCTTCTAACGGCATTGAAGCTGTGCGACAATTGACCATGCCCATCTCATGAAGCAATCCCATTATATGCTTCTTCTGGCCCACACGTATCGCACCAGTTTTTCCTTCTCTCTGGATTTCCAAACCCAAAAAGTTTGTTATTGGACCTTTGTCGACAACCTGAAATTCAGAAGAAATCGCTTGTTTAGTAGCCAGCATCTCACCCTCATTTGAACACGCCAACATCAAGTCGTCAACATATACAGCGATTATGTTGATCGTCTTTTTCTCTGTACATTTTGTGTACAAGCATGGTTCCTCTCGCATGGTTGATAGCCCATCTTTTTTAGAACGCTATCTAACTTCGTGTTCCAAACTCGACTTGCTTAAGGCCCTATAGAGACTTCTTCAGCTTCAGAACATGTCCAGACTCGTCGTCGTAGAATTCTGGTTGGCTCATATATATATCTTCTTGAAGACACCCGTTTAGGTATGCCGTCGACACGTCTAGCTGGTGTACATATAGCTCGTACTCAGCTGCCATTGCCAAAATCATTCGAATTGTCACAAAACGTACCACTGGAGAATACGTCTCTTCGTAGTCTATGCCATATCTTTGACTGCAACCCTTTGCGACGAAACGCGCCTTGTAGCGCTCGACTTCTCCAGATGCATTCGTTTTTAATGTATACACCGATTTGCAACCTATGGGTTTCTTTCCAGGTGGTAGTTCCACTAAATCCCATGTGTCGTTTCCAATTAGAGCATCATACTCTTCCTGCATTGCCAACTTCCATTCATCGGCTTGAGGACTCTGTTGTGCTTGCCGCACGGTTAATGGAACTTCGATGTCATTGGCTAACATCATATTCAGTACATTGTATTGAAGAGTTGGCCTTCCACGCAAGCCAGTTCTAATAATTTTTGGTCTGCCAGGACCCCTTTTCGGTGTTGCACTTTCCTGCACAGTATTTATGGCCACTTCTTGAATGCCGTCTTGGCCGTCCGGAATGTCTTGCTGATTATCGACAATACCATTACTCTCTGCCATGGTACCTTGTTCATCAGTTTCGTCGTCCACCATAATTATAGCAGCTGTCGGTTCACCTTTCTTAAATGTAATATTCTCAATGAAGACAACATCTCTACTGATCTTCACGTTTCCGGTTGTCTTGTCGATCAACCGATACGCTTTTGACGACTCCGAGTATCCGACCATCGTATATTCTTTTCCTTTCTCCTGGAACTTCTTCTGACAATGCTTCCAAACACCCTCAAGTGCTTTACTACTGGCTTATGTCCCGTAAACATCTCAAATGGCGTTGTGCCATCTAATGCTTTCGTCGGTGATCTGTTTCTTAGGTATGCAGCACATGCGACTGCCTCCGCCCAATAACTCTCGTTCAAGCCAGCACTATTAACCATAACTCGTGCCATTTCCACCAAAGTCCGATTGCAGCGCTCCGCAACTCCGTTCTGTTGTGGAGTGTATGGTACAGTAAGCTGCCGTTTGATTCCTATAGACTTCAGATATTCGTCGAATTCCATGTTGACATATTCAGTTCCATTGTCACTTCTTATTACTTTCACCTTCAGGCCTTTTTGACGCTCTATCATGGTGATGTGCTCCTTAAATATTTTCGTCACCTCGGATTTGTGTTTCATGAAGTAAACGTGAATATATCGGCTTTTATCGTCGATCATCGTCACAAAATATCTGGCACCTCCATTAGATATTTGACTGATAGGTCCGCAAACGTCCGTTTGTATAAGCTCAAGCAGCTCATCAGCTCTTGTTTGCGACTTCTCAAATGGGCTCACGTGACATTTGTTCTTCATGCAACTTATGCAGTCCAAATTTATTCTTGTTGAATTTAATGTCAATCCACGTACCATATCCTTGCTCTTTAGTTCTTGCAAGCTCTGCACATTTAGATGCCCATATCTCTCATGCCATTTCATAATATCATCCGAAGCTTTCGACACACACAATATCTCTGGAATCTTTGTTTCACACAGAAACAATCCGCCGACCTTTTCGGCCTTCATTATCGTACCATCTTTATCGTAAATCTTAGCAGATTCTTGATAGAATTCAACATGACATCCATTCGCAACTGCCTTCCCTACCGACAAAAAGTTGCACTGCAAATCTGGAACAAATAGCACGTCTTTCAGTGTAATTTTAACGCCACACAGGCTGTTGACAACCACTGTTCCTCGTCCACACGCCGTGGTGAAATTGTTTCCAACTAATTCGATATTTTCGTCATGTTTCTCAAACTTATCGAATAATTCACGATGTGTACACATATGCGATGTTGCTCCACTATCGATAACCCAAACATTCTTACTTATTCGATTAATTCCAGAAGCACCAGCAAACGAACGATGTATCGATTCTTTATTCTTTGTTTCTTCGCTTTTTGCTAAATTTTTTCCACGAATTTTTTCATTGTCCTCTTTGGATGTACATTTTGCCGCGAAATGCCCAGGCTGACCACACTTAAAGCATTTAAAATCACGACGGCTCTCTGTCTTTGCGTATTTTCCTCGCCCCTTGCCTCCATATCCAGTGGGACGCGCAGAAAATGATTGTGTGCTCTCTTTTTGATCGCAAACTTTTCGTCGTTCATTTTCCTCTGTCAATTTACATTTTATGACGCTCAGACTAGGTAATCCATCACGGGCCTCCAAAGCAACCACCAGATTCTCATAGGACGTTGGCAGACTGGCCAGCAGCATTATTACGATCAGCTCTTCCTGAAGTGTTATTCCAATTGCTGATAGGTTCTCAACAATGTTCGAGAACTCCATTATATGCGTTTGCACATTTTCGCTTTCTGCCATTCTCTTGTTTAGTAACTGTTTAAACAATGTCACTTTGCGTACGGGACCACTTGGACGATGAAGTTGTTGTAGCTCACTCCAAATTTCGTTTGCTGACTTGCACTTCTTTATGCAATTTATTTGCGACGCACTTATCGACAAAAACAGTACTGCCATGGCTTTATCATTTTCGCGCTTCCATGTCTGAAACGCCGCACTTGTCTCATCTTCTGGCTTTACATATTCGTTTGAAACCACAGCCCAAAGATTCTGATGCAGTCGTAGTTGGTGTCATCCAACTTTTCAATATTGTACATAGAACTCATTTTCTGAATTTCTTTTTTAAGACTTATTCGTTTTCTTGCATTGTCCGTTATGCACCGAAAAATTCTTCGTCTCAATTTCTTCTCCACTCTGTACACTATTTCTTAGTATACACATTTGTGCACTGGGCCCATAACCTGTTGGTTTGATGAGTAAGAAGAACTGCAACGTTTGGCTGCTTACAAGAGACTAAATTTATTTCATCATACTTCTTAATAGCTAATAGCGTTGCCATCTAACATATAACAGAGAATTGCCATATCAACAGTTAAGCCTATCAAACATGACGACATTTTTTATTTTTTAAATTAAAAAAATTATTTTTTTTTATATTAAAAATTAAAATAATATTATTTTATTTATTTTTATTTTTTTTTTTTTAAAAAATATTTTTTTTATTTAAATAATATAAAAATAAAATAAAAAAAAAAAATAAAATAATTAAAAAAAAAAAAAAAACCAACAATTTTTTAAAAAAAAAAAAAAAAAAAAAGATAAAAATTTTTTTTTGTTAAAAAAATAAAATTAAATTAAATTTTTTTTTTCTTTTGGGTGGCTTTTTAGGAGGGGGGGGGAAATAAATTTTTTTTTTTTTTTTTTTTTAGGTTTTTTTATATTAAAAAAAAAAAAAGGGCGTCCTGGCGGGGGTTTCTCCCCAATTTATTAGCATTTTTTTCAAAACTCATAGTCTGCATTTTTTTTGTTCCCCGCTTAAGCCGAGATAACGAGCAACGCTTGGTTCCCAGCAACCAGCGGTGCGCTCCGTAATGTAAACATTCAGCAGAGCTTTCTTTATCATTTATTAAACCAATATCTGTTAGTCTTAAGTTGATGACGAATAAAACAAGTCGTGAATCTAAAATCTCGCTTCGTCTTTTTTTTTACATCAACGTTGTCGTTAGAGTGTGCGATTAACACATTAAATATTCAATTATATACCATTTATATTGACTCAACTCCAAAATAATTATGATTTCGAAAATTTATAAATTTTTCGAACTTTTTTTGTTTTTTCCACTTTTTCGCGTTTTTAGTCATCCTAGATGATTTTAGAACTTATTTTGGAATCAAAACATTTTGTGCTTGATCTTGATTATCTCCGTCAAAACTCAACGGATTTTGAATTGGAATATAACTTATATTGACTCAACTCCAAAATAATTATAATTTCGAAAATTTATAAATTTTTCGAACTTTTTTTTTGTTTTTTCCATTTTTTGGCGTTTCTAGTCATTCCAGATGATTTTAGAACTTATTTTGGAATCCAAACATTTTGTGCTTGATCTTGATTATCTCCGTCAAAACTCAACCGATTTTGAATTGGAATACAACTTATATTGACTAAACTCCAAAATAATTATGATTTCAAAAATTCAGCCGATTTTGATTTGGAATACCATTTTTATTGACTTAACTCCAAAATAATTAAGATTTCGAAAATTTATATATATTTCGAATTTTGTTTTTTTTTTCATTTTTTTGGATTTCTAGACATCCTAGACGATTTTAGACCTTATTTTGGAATAACCACATTTTAAAATTTTGGCACATTTCGAACATTTTTTTGTTTTTTCCATTTTTTGGCGTTTCTAGACATCATAGACGATTTTAGACTTTATTTTGTAATCAATACATTTTAAGCTTTGATCTTGATTATATCCATTAAAACTCAACCGATTTTGAATTGGAATACCATTTATATTGACTCAACTCCAAAATAATTATAATTTCGAAAATTTATACATTTTTCGAACTTTTTCTTGTTTTTTCCATTTTTTGGCGTTTCTAGTCATTCCAGATTATTTTAGAACTTATTTTGGAAAAACCACATTTTAAGTCTTGATCTTGATTATCTCCGTCAAAACTCAACCGATTTTGAATTGGAATACAACTTATATTGACTAAACTCCAAAATAATTATGATTTTTTTCTTTGTTTTTTTTTTTTCATTTTTTAATAACCACATTTTAAAATTTTTGCACATTTCGAACATTTTTTTTTTCCATTTTTTGGCGTTTCTAGTCATCCTAGATGATTTTAGACCTTATTTTGGAATCACTACATTTTAAGTCTTGATTTTGATTATCTCTGTCAAAACTCAACCGATTTAGAATTGGAATATCATTTATATTGACTCTACTTCAAAATAATTAG